>PNEQ01101847.1:0-31478 GCA_003012365.1 Medauroidea extradentata | reverse complement strand
ACAAGAGATGCTGCAAGGCAACACTGTTTGCGAGCATACCATCAAGTCGCGATGTGGTGTGACAGTGAAAAAGATCCTCAGGAATATGGCTGGCAGAAAACGAAATATGGGCTCGATGCTGTTCGCACTACGTCAGAACCAGCCCCCGATACGATTTTAAAATCGATATTCTGTAAATGTAAAAAAGGTTGTGCAGGAGTTTGTGGATGTCGGAAAACGGGTTTAAAGTGCTCGGTGATGTGTTTTTACTGCAATGGGACAGCATGTGAAAACATTCCCGATTTAGTAGCTGATTCCGACTCAGAAGACACATTCGAAATTGATGACGTTCTTGATTCTTTGGAGAGGGTGTTGGAAGAGGACGGATACGAGAAAGACTCTAATGGTTGTGAGCATAGTGAACCTGGGACATCGTTTAGTACAAAACGACAAAAAACATACATGTAAGTTTTTAGCAAAGATTGCTTTGAGCGTGGATTAGGCCTACGAGGGATACCACATAAAAAAAAAACGCGCCGCTCAACTCTACCTCATGGGTGGTGTGGAAACGGGTTGGTTGGAGAATTAAGTTTATTGTTTCAAACGACTGTAATTACGCTAACAGGCAGATAATCTTCCAAAAGTAGCTTGCATATACATATTTTATGCAATATTTAAATATTTTCTAATTGTTTGGTCCTGTATCTCGGAAACTTTACGTCTTACGAAAAAAACGTACAGAAGTGATTTTGTAGACAATTTTATGTACTAAAGTTTTTGTTCTAAACATTTTTCTCTAAACCCATCAAGGACTAAGTTATTTGCAAAAAACTGATTTTGGGCGCCATTTTTTCAAGATGGCGTCGCGAGCGGCGGTCTCTCAAGGTCGCAAACTTAAGGTTATATACAGGACGCACAAGTCTACGATCCTACCAAGTTTCAAAACTCCTCAACCTTTTGCACCAAAAATATACCTAATGGGTGGACTATAAGCAAACTAAGGACTTTCTTGTTAACGTTAGGGACGTCCATTGATACCTGCAAAATTTTAGAGATGTCTAGGCCATTTAAACCTTCCTTTATCCCATTCAATATGTCGACAGCTTTCGATTGAGAAAGAAAAACAGAAGAGAAATAACGCACTGATAACTGGTTACTAGTTTCATCCCAACAACGATTGCTTAGGTCAAGTTGTTTTTGAAAGACCTTATTTAGGTTCTCATCAAAACCAATCACATAAGTGTCACAACCCTTGATCTCATCTTGCAATGTATTTTTGAAGTATAGAGCTAAACCATAAACAATACTATATGCAATTCTGTCTTTTTTTAACTTCATTTCAGAAGCTATGGCACTGTCTGGAAAAATTTTCTTAAAAATCTCCACGCCATGTTCAGCAGTTCTCAACGAGTTGTGCTCCATTACTGTGTGCAAGCACCACAAAACTTCGACTTCAATAACTGAATCCTTTATTTTGAATATGTTCAAGCTACCGGAGGGCTTGACATTTTCTCGGGGAGTAACCTGCATACTACCTGAAGAATGAGTAACAAATGGAGAGGACTGTGCTGATGATGTAGGTGACATTGTGCAGGAAAGTAGCATATGCACATATGGTGCTTGCTTCACTGTCGTGGTAGTAATCTTTTTTAAAAAAAAATTCCTAAATTTCCTGATTTTCTTTCATTTGCTGCATTCTCTTTATGTTTTTTTTTCCCATTAGCATGGCTGACAAGGGCAGTTCTACCCATGAAATTAAACGACACTTCTTTTCTGCACAGTGCACAAAATATGTGTCCTTGTTTCCCAATTTGTGCCCATGGGAAATCATCTAGCCACCTAACCTGAAAACTTGTCTGACTGTGGGCCATTGTTTTTTAATTGTGTGGCTCTCTGTAAAGAGCAAGCATACATTACATAATTTTATCTTTATTGAACTATCCTAACAGTCAAATTAATTTAAGTAAATAAGGTAGGCTACATACACAACCAACAAGCATTAGGTAATAGGTACTATTTTATTGCATTTGATACTGACAGTAGCTTCAAGGTACCCACACTACCTACCTCGTAACTCTAGTAAAAACTATGCAAATTTATGTAATCTGGTAAGATAATACTAATTACAATAATTTTTTTGGTAAATATTAAGAATCACTACTCATCGTATACCAGCCAAACTACTGATTTTAGACATATAGTTTACAAACGAAAAATGTTTCTAGAGACGTTATAAAAATTGTCCTACACAAAAAAAATTTTTGTTAGGTTAGGTAAGGTTGGGTGACCTTATCTAAACTAACCTAATTTTTTTTTACGTAAGAGACTACTTATAACTTCTCTAGAAACATTTTTCATCAGTATACTGTATGTCTAAAATCAATCGTTTGGTCGGCACATTACGTGTAGTGAGTCTTATTATTTACCTTAAAATATAATTCACAACAAACGAAACAATGAGTAGACACACGTTTTCGAACGAACATTACCTTATGTTTGACTAGATGAACTTCTTTATATGCTTCGTAACACAACATTTATTCCACATAAAATTCCTGAAGCACTAACTACACCATCGTTTGAGCAAGATTGATTGATTAGTTGATTGTTAAACGGCGGTACTTCTATACTTTGTAAAAAAATAAAATAAAATCACAGCGTGAATAACAGATAATGTCACTGTTGATTTGTTATTATACGTGAGCGATACACACAGAATGCTACTGAACAGAACAAAAAAAAACGTGCTTAGATGTTCGTCTCCATCACAATAGCGTCAAATATGGCGTCACTTATGGCACTGGTTGTCACGTGTCACATCGTACATGTATAAAAGTCTCGTACCGCCAAACTAAATTTCTCGTACGAAATGTTAAAAATTTCGGACAACATAACACATTTACCATAAAATGGCGATTTTTCTCGTAAAAGTACGATAGTATTACGTCTGTCAACAGGGCATGGCGCGCACGATGCAGAACGAGAGATGATGCACTGCTGAGAGTAAAAGAGAATGCCACATCCTCACTCGATTGGCACGTACAGTAACCAACTCACTCGCACGTCGTAACCAATGTAGTGTCGAGGAGCAAAACGAGTAATCATCGTTGCTTTGCCATGCTCAATGACCATTTTCGGTCTGTATTTCACAAATATTCCCGGTGCGACTACAAAATTCAAGGCCTTTTCCAGGTTTTTCCCCGGCTGTAGGAAAATCACGGCGATTTCCCGGTTGTCACGGCTAGTAGACACCATGTAGTATGTTTCAGCCCAAGAGACTCTAAGGGCCTGTATTACCACCTCCTGATAAAGTTATGGATAAAACATACCTAGAAGATAGTCCAGAAAAATGTATTACGACCCTCTGATATCGCTTATCCGAGAGACTATCCACTAGATAGGCTATCAGCTACTACGATTTGCTGATAGGTACTTATCCAGAAGTTAAACGTGTAATTGGAACAAAAATTGTGTCATAATGTTTGTTATCATGACGTTGAGGTTAGGATCCCACTTCACAAAATGGAGACCTGTAAATTGTGGTGACTGCAGAAAATGTAATATAAATTATTAGAATATTAATAATTATGAAGATATTTCAGCTTAAATTTTTCATGTTACGATTTATTTTGGTTTCGAAGCGATTATTAACACTATTTTTAAATACTTTTTTTAACCAGTATTTACTGAGTTGCATGTGTGAATTATAAAATTAAATTTATCTGTGTCTATTATTTTATTTGATACCTATATTTTAATCAATAATTTACTTAATGATGATGTTAAACACGAGAAACAATGACAATTTGTAATATTCGCGAAACCTTAAATCCACAACAACCCAACGAAACAAATTTCAACTAAAAAGGCATGCAGTTAGCTACCTTTTTACTACCAACTTATGAAAAAATTAACTAAGTACCTCCGAATATCTACCTGATAGTTATCCGGTTACCATCCAGAGGTTGTAATACACAATGGCTGATTATAAGTAGCTGATAACAATGGCTGATTATAAGTAGCTGATAGCCTATCCAGCAGACAGTAATCAGCCAGTTTTATCAGGAGATGGTAATACTTGTCCTTAGTGAATGGATAACAACCGAAAAGACATATATAGATAACTGCACTAAGTAATTTGTGTTAGCGGTAGACCTACCGTACATAATTAATAAAAAGCCAGACAAGTTTTCAAATTGACACTTGCGTGTCAATGCAGGACCAGAGATTTGCGCAACAGTAACACGGACTAACGTTCTGGAGGACCTGGATTTGATTCCCTGCTCCGGCCACCCTGATGTCAGTTTTCCATAGTTTCCCGACATTACAAAAGGTGAATGCTGGAATGGTTCCTTAACAAAGACCATGGCCCACTACTTTCCTGTCATTGTTCCAAGTTGTGTACCATCTCTAACGATTTTGGAATTGATGAGAAGTAAAGCCCCACGTACATTACCCAATGCAGGATTTCTCATGAGAATGTGACAGTAAGTTTTTGTAGGTAATGCTGTGTGAAATATTGTTAAATACAGGGCCTAATAAGTGTGCCATAAAAAACATTTACATTCCTACAAAAATCTCTGCTAATCAATACATTGGCCAACAACATACTGTCTATCCCATGTAAGAATTCCGTGTTTTGACAGCCGATGCTACCAATATTTTTAACACGCGCCAGACACGTGGCAACCATTTAAAACAACAGGACGTACCGTATGACCTGATGAAGCAATAGTGGCAGCCCTGATCAACAAATGGGTAACTTCCATTACAGACATTGAAAGTAGTGTGCATTATACATGAAAAATTAGTAAGATTTTCGAGAAAATGTAATATAAGAACACTGCTTCGTATCCAGCATTAGTCAGTTAACTATTTTAATCTATTCAAATCACGTAATTTTATAACTAATTTACAAACAACCGCACCATTATCAGTCGATCTGTAACCAGAACAAAGCACGGCTAATTTGCGAGTGTGAAACGTTACCGTGTTCGCGTGAGTTTGAGATTCTTATAATGTGTTACTTTAATATCCTGTGTGTATATTTAATATATTGACATGTGTGGATTATTAAACCCAGTCTATAATCCCCAATGGGATATTATGACTTCCGGCAACCAAAACAAAGGGCAGCCATTTGCGTTGGGAGTGTTTAAACTTCTCGTGTACGGATTAAAATAACCGGCTTGTAATCGCCAACGACAACGTGATATTAAGATGTGTTTCGGAAGACAGGAACTTCAGCTGGAATGTCTACAAAAACAGTCGCTAAATAAGAAGTAGGTAATCCATCCAGAGAAAAGTACTACACAAAATAACCTAACTTTTATTTTAATAGAATTTGTGGGTAAACACATGCGGTTTTTGTAGTCTGATATGTAAATATGCTTTTTTCAAGACGCCGACTCAATAAATTCTCAAGTCCACAGTCCACTGAGATTTTGTGCCTGTCAGCTGCAAAAATGTAGGCCTACATATCATCAAAAGAAAAGGGCAGAAGACCTACGCCTATATATTTCCCGGTCATTGAAGTGTACTTGTTAATCATGTGTGTTAATCAACAAAATGATTTAAAGCTGATCTGGGCAATTAGGCCTACCATTGTTTGTTTATTACTTACGCTTTTTATTGATCTATTATTTCCATTTCGGTTGTGACAGCACAATTTTTCGCTGTGTAGTCTGCAATAAATACGTTAACAAGTTTTTTTTTTAAGTACTGTAAGTTGCGTACCTATGATAACATTAATATTTCAAAAGGTAGGTCCTACCACGAAAGGTAAAATTTTTTACAGTCCTGAAACTTAAACTAGGCCTATACGGCTTTATGATCTGATAGTGCAGAACCAAACTGAAGGCAACACGAAAATTAATTGTAATAATGCTTGCATGAATTATTTTATTTATTATTTTAGTGTAAATGTGTCATAAGCTCTTGCAACTTCAGTTTGTTGTAACCAAATATTTTTAGAAGTCAAGTAGAAAACACAAGTTGCCCATACATGTTTGTTTACTTTTGGTAATGCAATTATATGTTACAATTTTGATCATGCCTAGGAAAATATACAAAAATAAATAATGTCAAATTTAAAATAATTATATTAACTTAACATCTGTAGAGTAGGCTATCCATTCTGCAATATGAAATAATACCATTAACATTGCCCACCTAAACCTAGTAAGATTAATGTGCAGCTAGTATTGAAAATAAATTATTTGTCGGAAATCTAAAAAAATAATATGAAGAAAATGACAGCACACTTAGGATGTCATTGCAATCATAATATACCTTAACTGTTGACATGTTTTATTGTCAGCTGGAAAGCACGTGGTGGTGGAAGAATACATAATGATTTTATTTACGTTGTCCTACTTTTTTTATAATCTGTCGAATAAGGAATTCTTATACGGTATGGACTGTGTATGTCCCGCAAACACGATAGGTTATACACTATATAAGGTACCTGTACCGAATATGGCCCACTTAAGGTTTAAAAATAAGTTATGCCTATAGCAGTAATAAAAGTACTAAAACAACATGTGGCTGGTGTAATACAGATGTCTGTGCAACAAAAAAAAAAAAAAAAAAAAAAAAAAATATATATATATATATATATATATATATATATATATATATGCAGTTTTATACCTCCACAATGGAACGAACAAAAATTCTGAAAAAAAAAAAAGTGCAAATGGGCCATTTTAAGAACATGGTGCTCCTAATATGGCCCACTTACGAATTTGTCAAAAGAAAGGTGAAATTGTCAGAAACATGCGTAATATACCATATTTATTATTATCATTATTACTTGTACATTGTAATAAGTATTATTGACATACGATACAAATGAAAATATTATGCCCGTAAATGAAATTTCTAGTGTCACAGTTAGGGCACTGGAATGACACTTTGTCTCGTTTCGTCAGCCCGACACACTCTTCGTGGACGTATTCTTCACACTGTATGCATTTTCGCATCTCAAGAACACGATCCTCCTGACAAACACTGCAAAACCATGACTGATTCTTCGCTGTGGCTGTTTAGCCTTGCCTCGAACAGCAGTATGGGATGTGGGTTTTGTTTTTGGCGTAGCACTACGTTTGCTGGTCTTGTTGTAGCCAGACGACCGCACAGATGCCGACTGTGGTGACGGTACAGGAACGGGATCTGTCCGAGGTGCAGGGAATAGTTTTTTCTTAAAACTACCGCCTTGCTGTTTATGGCCAGTTTTATGTTGATGTGACGAGTTTTCTTCCTTTTAGGTGTTGGGAGTATCTCATGGAAAGAATTATTGACATTTAGTTGCGGCTCCTCGTGTCCATTATCATCACTTGAGCCCTGGGCAAGAATTCTATGAATTATGACATCGTCCTCCTCATCACAAAGAATTCCGACAGATGTGACACCTACAGGTGCTTTCGTCACTGCAGTTTGTAGAGCACTGAGAGACTTGGAAGTGTTCGTTGTGCACGTACGACTAGACGTACTGGGTTCCGCTGTGTCAGGCACACAAGTGGTCATACACGTTGATGGTCTTTCCTCCATTCGTGGTTGCAGCTCTTCAATCGGAATTTCAGCCACGGAGCTTGGAGCAAAGGCTACGTCTGGAATTTCATCTGGATTGTAGGGGTATATACCAGTGGAACGGAAACCTGCTTTCACATTAGCTGGGATTGTCGCCTTGTCCCACACAGGAGAAAAGAGAACACCAAATCATTGTTTGGTGATGGTACGTTCTCCATAATTGCTCCAATATTTAATAACTTCATCATCCCAATATGACTCGAAGGTTCTGAATACTGCATTGTCGAATGGTTGCAGTTCGTCTGTGGTGTTAGACGGGAGGTAATACAGTGTGACACTATGCTGTAATGCGACCTCAACAAATTCATAGTATAGGTGACATTTTGCACCCTCAAAGATTATTAAACAAGGACCTGTAGTTTTATGATAGGCAAAATGGTGAAGTCAGTTCACAAATGTTGAGTCGAGCTAACTCGTTATGCAACTTCTCAAAATGGTCGGAAACTACGGACCAGGGAGCTTATTCCGAGTTTCGTGGTTACGAAGCAATAGTCGGTATGAAGCAACTGTGCCGCGGCTTACTGAAAAAGTCGTTTCCCTTCCAGTCCAAAAATTAGTATTCAGAGTTTGAGTCGGTACAAGGGTCAGCGCGAACGGGTATCTTCGGCTCTTAACGACTTTTCCAAGCAGTGTGCCAAGATGGCGGGCACTGCAACATTCAGGTGTATATGACCGTTTTTCTTAATTTTAGGAGTTTTCGTGAACTTATGCAAGTGTCAAAAAATATGTAATATTAATGTCGATAACTTAAAAAACATTTCCTCAGCTCAAAAGAGTAATAATACATAATTAAACGTTTTCCGTTTAAACACCGAACCATTCTTCTCGTATTTTCTTTTTGGAGCCTCTTTCGTCATGTAGTGGTAGCGAAGAGCCGACCCCCCGTGGCTCAGTTGGTTGAGCGACCGACTTGGATACGAGGGGTTCTGGGTTCGATTCCCAGGTCTGGCTGGGTGTAAAATATGTGTTTGTCCGTTAGAGGCATTGCACTTGTAAGAGTCACCAACAACTGTCACAACTGGGGAATTGTCAAATACTAAAGCTGTAAAGGGGGGATGTTTGGCTCGTTGGCGATGTTGCGACCTCGCCAAGGAGCCTAACATTTTTTTAAGAAAAAAAAAATGCCGACCCCCCGTAGCTCAGTTGGTTGAGCGACCGACTTGGAAACGAGGGGTTCTGGGTTCGATTCCCTGGTCTGGCTAGGTGTAAATTTGTGTTTGTCCATTTGGGTGTCAAAAATTGTCACTATACAAATTGTCTCACGAAAAGTACACATTGAAGGGGGGAATGTTTGGTGCAGTGATGATGCTGAAGTTTCCGCATAGCCACTGCACCAAACATTTTTTATAAAAAAAAATAGTGGTCTAGCGCAAATGTTAGTTTTTAGCTGTAGTAGGATTTGTGGTTCAAATCTCGATAGATTCTTTACTTTTTTTTAAGTTGTTTTATTTTATGTGTTATAGTCGGACGTGATTCATTATTTTATAATAAATTGTTTATTTAATTTAGAATTTATGTTTTACTTAATTTACTGTTATCATACAATCTGACAGAATGAAGTGGATTGCTAACAAACATAAATATTTTTAGTACATTATAATTATAAAACCTATACAAAAAGCGTCCTAGATAGTATTTTTTTTAATTGTGTTGACTAAATGTTCAAAGCTTAGACTACAGTATCTATTTACGAAGATGTGCACATTCAGTTCGTATTTTTCAGTTTTTTTTTATTGTGGGAAAGTAACTGTAATCATGTCCTTACTTCAGAAATGTACAAGGCTCTATTCATAGGAGAAAAAATATATATGCGTGTTTATTATTATTATTATTTATTTTACGTAATGTATGCGTTTCTATACCATTCGTCCGATTGCGATTAAATTGTGGTGGGTTATGTTTGCTCCCGCGAAGGTTACTGACAGAAAATTTTACATGTCATGGAGGTAAGAATAGAATCATATGTTTTTATAAAAGAAAGGGACGGGAGTGGCGAAACAGAGCAAGCAGAACGAGAGATACAAAACTTTAGCGAAACACTTTAAGGGTTTCTAATATTGTCATTAACGGTCATTAACACAATGTTTTCCTATTGCTTAGAATTTTCCAAAATTTAAAACCACGCGAATGAAGTCGCGGGCAAAATAAAAAAAACACGAATGGGTTTGTAGGCCTATGTCTGTGTGTGTGTGCGTGCGCGTGTGTGTTGAAGCAATGCTATAACAACATGGTTAAGTTTTCAACAAAGAAGTTAATCATCTACACATGTAAACTACAATTCTAAAAAGTAATAAAAAATCATGGAGTGACCGAGATTTTAACCACGAGTCCAAAAGACGACTTAGCGAGCCAATTCACGCCGCAACCAACTGAGCCAAACTCACATGCCATTGCAAATACTTTCAAACAATAAAAATAATATATTTAACGATCATCAAATATATATACGAGTCTTTTGATTTCCAGCAATTTAATTATGTAATTTCATTACGTGTATTTGCTAAATGATTGTTTTGCTCAACACTTTTTCACGTTGCTAGACATCTAGTAGACGAGACTTGTCCCACAAGTACACAAATAAGAAGAAAATTGTTGTGGATATTATGGCAGTTACGGTAAATTATTATTTCCATTTAATTTCCTTTCCATCTATAAGTATAGCAGATATAACTACAACGTCGCCATATACCCGCCATTGCGAGTTACCGACGAAATTCAGCCTTTCTAACTGCTCGTGAGCAGTTGGTAAGTTCCTACCTGACTCGTGACGTCAAACGACTCCCGTTTTAAACTTAGAATACCAAACGGTAGTTTGGAACCGACTATTGCACAGTAACAACTTTTTTCGTAGGAAACAGAAACTCAGAATAAGCCCCGTTGAGCTTTTGTGCTCGAGCAGAATTGACGTTCTGTGACTTTCTCGTGGATATTTGTGGATTTCGAGCAAGAAATCCATGTAACCACTTTCTCCCAACTGAGGTCTTGACATCTGAAAATTGGTGCTGGATTGCGTTCGTGCAACAATATTTGTAGACACAGAGACATATTGCTTTCGATGTCATTGGGTAACCCACTGCTGCCAATCGTCCTATCTGTGCACACTAGTCCTGTTCTTGGTTCTTTGTTAGGGTTGCCTTACGACCTAATTTACACTTTACCTGTTCGTTGGATTGCGCATATCTTCTCACTGTCCTCCGGGGTATTTTGTATTCCGCAGCTGCTTTCCTAACTGACATTCCACCTTGCTGAATTGCAGTCAGGGCTTTCCATAGATTCTCTTATTCCCATTTGCCTCTCCTACTTTTCGTCGTGATTACTGGCACCATCTCAAACATATCACAACCATACAGTCATAAGTTGTGTTTTCCCTCAATGTTTCGCTAATTTACGAACATTCTGTGGATTGTCCTCAATATGGCCCACCCCAGGCCATACTGTGTACACACTTATACTTTGATTTGCCATGGCACATTCCTGACATGTAAATATTGATAAAGAACAAAAATTTTATGTGAAAATAGAGTAACACAGCTATGCGATACAATATTACAGTTCATTACGACTATTTCCTATTGAATATAATGATATACTTACCTCAACAGTATTGTACTAGCAGCATTTAATAAACACGAACAAATATCAAAGCTGACTGCATCTGCAGCCGAACATTTGTGCGACCATAACATCTATGGATGGTGTATATGCATACCCGATGCGTTCCCACATCGATCCCTGCAATACCTACAAAATTGCGACTAGTGGGCCATATTGAGAACCGGGCCATATTCGGTACAGGTACCTTAGTCTTATTATCTGGCAACAAGTTTACGTCAAAACACATTTAGAATATGATTGTACTCAACTGCATACAATTTATACTTCATACTTTACCCCTTCCCTGTGTAATTATTTTTATTACATCTCTTAAAAAAATTTTTTTGTTGGCTTTTAGATAGGTCTATGTTATGTAATAGAGATGGGCAAAACCAAACAGTACGCTATATCGATTTAAATGAAACTGCACAGCAAATTGTATCGATACAGTGTTCCGAAGAAGTGATGAACAAAAAATAAATAAAACTGAGGCATGCACACATGCAGTGGTGTTGAAACATTGTGTGTTACCATGACAACTGTAGTTATTGGCACAAAATACATAACAACAAAGTAAAATGTAAATTTGTATTAATGTTATTTTTAATCGACATAAAAGAAAATACTTGGGTTTTAGAAATATGCGTGTTTCTCGACCAACCAATTAACGAAAATCTAAAGTACTGAACATTATCATTTTAAAAAACCTGTAGTAAATCTAGTTACTAGACGCTCTGAATAGATACAGCTTTTAGAGTATTTCGCCTTTTCAAATTTTCATTACGCCTTCTGGTGTTTCTACTTTCGTGTCTACATCTGTTTTAAAACACCGAGGCTCATACTATGCGTCGAGATAGCAGACTTTAAAAGCAGTACTGTTCCATTCAAGTGTTGTGGAACGAAACGGTCTCACTCGCTTTTGTTGGTAATCTGGAGCAGAATAAATGCACGGACATTGCAGCAGAATGATAAAATTGTTTCGAAAGTGAGACAGTGCTGTTTTGAGACGAGACACCTCAGTGTATCAATACACTGCATCAATGCATACAGCGTCCATCTCTATTATGCAATATAGGCCATAAATATTGGTTTATTTCAAGACTTAAAAAAGGTTGAATTTTTTTTAAACAACAGAATTACAGGTCAATCACATTTATTTTTGGAACGTGGTATAGATCATATAACATATAACCCTAACAGTTTCCTAACTTGAAAAAGCAATGTAAACGAAACATAAACAACGGTTTGGAAATAAAATGGCACTCCAGGCTAACTCTTGTGATCAGTGCGTTACCAACTCAACCATGAACATATATGTGGAAGACCAGTATAGAAACATGTACCAGAAATAACACCAATCCAATTAATAAAAACCTACTGCCACTGCAAGCAATATTTCCAGCAGTATAATTAATCATAAGAAAAATCATTCTTCGTACAGTCATAAAGCACAAAGAATTGAAAAAAACAATAATGAACAAATAATGGAAAAATCACATTCCCACAGACTTTACTCTAATTGAAACAATTCACTTGATGGGAAATGTGTGTCCTCCTTCAATAAAAGCTTTAGAATAGCGTTCTAGATAGCAGTTATGGCCAAGAGGTGAAAAAAATTCAGAAAAACATTATTTATTTATACTCTGACATAATTTGTTAGTTAATACTTTTTTCCAAGACAGTAAAATACCTGAAAATAACCGTTCTAGTTATTTTATTTGATTCTGCTAAAAGTTTTATTACTATTTGCTTATTACTAAATTACAATTTTCCATGTGTGGAACTACTTTTTTGTAGTTTTAGTCAACATAACAACATAGAATGAGCAACAACTTATCACCTGATTCAATACTCTGCAAATAGAGAGCATTTACTGTTGATATTCTGTGAAGGTAGGCGATGCCAGCATCAACTGTCAAATATTGCTGACTTCAATATAAAGGTAATGATTTTTGCTATAAATTATTACTATATGATTCAGAACCATCAGAAATGCATGGAAAGTGTAATGTTTACACCCATCATTCAAAACCCTAATTTTACACTAAGAAAATTTTCAGATTCCTAAGAAATTTTTTTAAGTTAATAGAATCACAATAAAGCAAATTTGAACATTGTAATGGGGCATTATTAGCAGCTTAGTAGTAATAATTAAGTGGGCCGACAACTTTGTACTGCAACAAAAAACTGAGTAGCTGTGCAAATGTACTTTATGAATTTTGTCAATTACAATTGTAAACATATTAATTTGTGTTTCTGTTCTTAATATTGTGACGATGCTGGTAGTGTCTTTTTTTAGGAAGAGCACAAATATGGTAAAAACTTTGCTACTGTGCTCATAGAACTAAAATGTCTGTCTAAATTGTCTTAACATATTTTGTGCTAACAGCTACAGCACATCATTCCTTTGTAATGCTTGTATTACAATGAATATAATTGATGAAATTATAACTTTATAGTATTATTATTATGATGATTAGGCATGTTTTCATTATAGAAATCTCTTGCAAACAAAGTACCTGTCCTGGAAGATGATGATCACCCTCTTCTGATCATTCAAGATAAATATTACAGCATTTGATCATTCGAGGTAAATATTACTGTATTTGATTATTCAAGATAAATATTACTGCATTTGTATTTTTTTGAACCTATGCAAAAGAAAATTTTCGGTGCAGCCAACATTCAGTAGGCAATATTTAGTGTTGGTTTGTCACATTAATAGCAATAGAGGCAAACAATTTTCTCCAATATACAAAAGTGTTATTCATACGTACTTAATAAAACGGAAAAACTTTTGCAGTAGGAACATTTTAACAGGGTTCTACTGTAAGTTAATTGTTTACCTTGATGATGGTGAACTGAGTATTTGAACATTTTGTCTCTGTAGCCTACCTAGGGCCGGGATTTTGAATAATTTTTTTTTAAATGTGTCTTTTCTCTAGGACGATCCCTGTACAGCTAGGAAAGCCATTGTGCTGTAATCTGTGAGCATCAAACTTTGTTGGAACCATCCACTGTACTCGAGGGCTTTTTTTCAAAATTCCTCTCATATTATGTATTTTGCTACAATTACGCAGAACGCACCAATAGCACACTGAAATGGATTCAAAAGAAAAGGAATTTTAACAACGCTAATGTATAGATGAAAAGTAAGTTTTGCTATATTTTCCAGGGACAGTTGCCAAGTTTACTGTGATATTGTGAAATCTTGCATTTACAATTCCTAAATATTTTCTTCCATGACAGCAATGTGGCGTGGATAGTCATGTTAGCATGTGCCTCAGCATTCACATATCTGTGCATGTAATTCCACTTACCTTATTTACGTGACTACCCCACGCACTATTTTTGGTAAAGCTCGCTCACGCAACTTATTCGAAACAAAAAAAAATTGGGCAATCTGCATGTTAAGTAACTTTTTAATCCTGCATTGTTACGCAACTTGACAGTGCCACATTCCAAGTAGGCCAGCATCGTCAGGAATGCTGTATGGTTTCACTGAATTTGCTTCGTTAGATGTTAAGCTGTATTTGGTTTACTGTGTAGATAAGTGCGTGCACAAAAGATTATTATAAAAGGCACGTGGTTACGATCGTTTACAGTTGTGGGTGCTACGCTAAGGTACTGCATTTAACATAGCTGCCAACTTGTACGATTTTCCCGTATAATGTACGATGTTGTGCCCTATTGTACGGTTTGTATGATTTATGTAAATTATTGTACGATTTTCAAGCTTTCCAATTTTATTCCCTGCTTGGTTAATTCGTGTTAAAAATCTGGTACTGAAATCCCATAATTTCGATGGTACCGAACATGTGGTATGTATCTGACTTACAGTTTATATAATAATGAAAACTTTAATACCGTAGTTTCGGGAACTAGCGTGCTTCATTTATAGCCATTGTACTATATTATTCTTCACAAAGTACCGTAATATTCACGCATCGTACGAACGTAACCCGAACTTTGCCGAACACACCCGATCGATTGTAGTTGTCTTTCTGGCTAAAGGGCCGCCGTGACTCGTGCAAACAAGTCACGGGACTGTTTCAATTTGAAGCAGCTTTCCAGTTTACCATTTCCGTGTAGTAATTGCTCAAGAACACGCAACAAATCTTGTGAACTGAAATAAACTATCGTTTAATTCTTATTTTTCCAGCAAATACGGAAGCGCACGTCGTACCTGCGTAGTGTTTGTGAACATGGTTTTTGCCAAGCTTAACTGTATCATTTTGTTGTAGTGGCAGCGTATTTTAGCACCAGTACTTGTATGGACGTCGTATATTTAATTGTCGTAAACCTTAGAAATATTGCCACTTTCATATCTGGGAAACACAAGTTAGCAGTTTTTACAATGACATTTTTATACGGTCGCCAAACCGTGCTGATCTTAAAAACTGTTCAAAAATTAAAAGTATGTGATATTAGTATTGTATAATAGATTAAAGCCCCTGGAACAATTAAATATGTCCCCTGTCCCCGCCCACAAAATTATGCGCGGACAAACAATGCTGGCAGGAATATGTCCCCATTCGTACATTCCGAAAACTGCCAACAGATAGGGTAAATATGATGAATCACTACTCGTTATGTACCAGCCAAATTATAGATTTTAGAGGTATTGTTTATTAATGAAAAATGTTTCTAGATATGTTAGAATTAATCGTATGTTAAGAAAATGGTAATTTACTAATTTTAAAAATTTCGGTTTTTGTTTTATTTTAAGTTAGGTTAGTTTAGGTTACTTTAAACTAATTCTAATTTAAGTTATTTTACTATTAAGTATTAAATTTTTCGTAAGGTAACGAAAATTGGAAAAAATTAACATTGCAGTCTTAAACTATGTTAAAAATATGTATAAAGCCCAATTCTATAAACATTTTCCACCTATAACATTACATGGTAATAACTTAACTGCCATATGAAAACTAGTAGTATGAAAACACTGCAAGGCATTTAAGTGCATTTTTCTTGCTTACATGTGACAATCCTATTATGTAAGTACGGTATGTGCCAGTGTTGCCTTAAGCGTGCTTCACAGATGCACACATGCATGTATTGAATAACTTATATGGAGATTTTTAACAGTAGCTGTTCGTTTTTATGTGAATAAAATATAATGTGTGTGTTAATTATTGTTCTGTTTTTGCGTTGGAGGAAGTACTAAATTTCATTGAAGAAAGTTCAGGGAATTTATAGTATGCTGTAAGGGAGAAAATGGAGGAAATCGGGGTGCAATGTTTAGACGACCTTTAATACATAAGTTGCGAAAAACATCTGGCACCGCCATTGAAAATCGTGGCAACTTTAAAAATTGACCGAGAAATACAGAACTAGAACTTTGAAGCAGCATATGCCGATCCTTTGTAGGTGGTGACAGTAACTTCTTCTCCAGAGCCTGGCTCTTCTTCCAGCAAAATTGGACACACACATTTTTCCAGGTACTTTCATCTATGCCTAGTTCAGGGAATAAAAACTAAACAGTTTTGTGATCCCATATGAAAAATTTCCCCCACATGTTTTATCAAGCATGAAGAAAAATGTGAAATTGCAGAGGCCTAGCATCTTAAATGAAATTGTCAGAATAATCTGCAATGAAGTGCATGCTCTTTGCATTGACCCTAGCTCTGGATTTTTTCAGAATATTTCCAAAGAATAAGCACAAAAGTACCCCAACACATTTGGACTGTAGCCGGAAGATGGTACTTAGCTTGGTGATGGACACCATTTACTGCAAAGGAAACTTGAAGGACGACTCAGAAACATGAACAGAGGAGCAAATATGTCACCGAGTTATTGTGATGATAATGGCGATGATGGTGGAGAAATTAAAAAAAGGTTGCTACTTAAAAAGGATAGCTATGGTTGCGTCAATTTTCTGCCGAAAGAACTGCCCGGCGAATGAGACTCCAGCAAGCCAAGAAGAATAAAGATTGTGCTTAGGCCCCGTGTACACATTGCATTGGTTGACGCCCGTTGCTGCGGTGTGGTGACGGAGAACAGGAGTAAACAAGTAAATTCCAGTGTGGCCATTCCCACGTTCGCCGGTGTGTGGAGATTTTCCACCGGCGACTGTTGCGGTGCCAACGTCCACCGTACCGTGATACATGGGGGTAGGACACAAATAAACAGACGGAGCTGATCCACAGTACACGTTCGATGGCCTGCGACGATACACCTATCTGCAATTTAGTTTTGTCTAACATGGATTGTGACAAGTTTATAGCATTTGTTCAAGATAATCCCCTACTTTGGGACAAAAGTGACGAGTGTTTTAAGGACTTAACTGTTAAAGAGTGTTGGTTGACAGTGGAAGGACAACTGGTTGATAATTGGGAACAATTGTCTCAATTGGAGAAAAGAATAATAGGTAAGTAAAACATACTTTTTGTATTGTCTTAAATGTTATTATTAGACCTATATAAGTAACAGCATAATGTCATAATGTTGCAATTATGTCTTTAATTTATGTTCATTGGCCATGAGCAAATGTGCAAAACACGCCATTTATTAGCGAGCAGTCCGAATGCTCATTCCCTGTACCTTCTGCAGTGACATAACCTGTAATTAAAAACCCTATTACATGCGTCGAGATTACGCTGTGGGTAGGGGCGAAGAAGATTTGTATGAAGTCGGAATGCTTCATCACCAACCATGACAAAAGGCTGTGGTTGAAAAGAGGTGTTTGGCAAACATTTTGGGGGTGGTAAACTCAATGTACCTGTAAACAATTTTTTTTTCAAGAACACTATCTCTAAAAACTGTTGAATCCCCTTCTTGTCCATATGCACCTACGTCTATAGCAACAAAGCATAAATCAGCAACTGCCATCAGCACGACTGAGAAGTATTTTTTATAATTAAAGTACTTCGACCCCGATCTGCGAGGTTTAATGCACCGTATGAGCTTTCCATCAACCGCACCTGCACAGTTGGGAAAATTTGTCTTCCTGTAGAAGTTGTCAGCGATCTCGATCCACCGCTCCATTGTTGGTTCGGGCATTTCCGTGGAATGCAAACAATTCCAGATCACTTGGCAAGTTTCGGCGACAATTTTAGAAATAGTTGTTTTCCCAACTAAGAATTCAAGTTGTAGGGAAGCGTAGGTGCTTCCAGTCGCCAGGTACCTGCCACATATATATAACAAAATGACTATAAAGTCACATTTAAAGTTAATTCGTTACAAATCTGTGAAACAAAACAATCAGTACGTTAGTTATCTTTATTAGTTGTAGTTCTTACTGGTACCATAATACACACTGTTTACCGAACAATGCGGAACATTTACGAATTCAGCCATGTGCTTCCTTCACTCACAAAAATTGTGAGTGTTTATTTTCTTTTGTTGCATTTACCGAAATAAAAAAAGTGGCGAAATATAAGAGACAATTTCGTCTGCTCTATGATGCCGAAAAATGTGGAGCACCAGGAGGGAAGAAAAGGAAATATGTAATTGCCGATGCTCTTCAATTTTTGCTTACTTCTCTTCAGAAAATGAGGAAGGTTGAACTAATGCTAAGAAATATGAAACTGTAATGATTGTTAAGGGGCTCGCCCTCCTAGAAAATAACAGTACAGTGTTTCGTATTATCGGATGTTCTCAAAAGTGTTTTATATAATGCAGATTAAAGTTTACTGTACTACTGCACGTCTTTCGAAAACTTTGGTATTGTCTTTCAAACATATTTAAAAGAAACTTACTTATAACATAAAAAAACACCAGGAGAAGACAGTTTTAGAACCTCAGCTTTTACCATTAAAGTACGGAATCAATTAAAGTTAGCTTGCCACTGAAATACTGTATGAAACCACTCTACGAACATGCTTTGATGTTTTGTCAAATTAGTGCACTACATGGATTACGAAAACACTGCACGCAAATAAAGCTCCGCGCTTGGAGACTATGAAACTGTAGTTGGCACGTATGCCAGTACCACCCTTAACTCCAAAATACTTCCTGGCTTAATACATGGGACTTATCCCCACAGAGGTGGGCCCCTCAATATCTATACATATATTTTTTACAACTTGTGCTATATAATTCTTTTTTCAGGACTACCAGAAGCATGACAGAAGACGAGCTGGACGAACAAGACGAAGACACGCCAACAGAAATCGGCAACCAAGAAACACCAAATGTATCACCAAGCACATCCACTTCTGCCTCCTCGTCATCCGTTCATCGAGAAGGAACATTCAAACGCCTCTGGTTGCAACAAAACACAACAATGACGACTTTTCAAAAAGAACTTAAAAACTTAACCAGTCCGACGATACAAGTGAACCAGATAAAATGTATCTCATTTCACTGCTTCCCATGTACAAATCGTTAACTGATATTGAAAAACTCAAGTTTCAACAACACATAATAAATTTCATGATTTCAGTTAAGGAAGCAACGGCGCCTATTGCCCATCCAACATTCAAAACTAGTCATCAGCACACATTCAACCTTTCCCAACCCTCGACGACATATGAAAGGGCTACGCACGTCGTAACCTCCCCTCCGTCCCAACAGATCACCTTTCATCTTCACCCTTTTCAAAATCTCGACGCCTCAAGCAACCAACATGTCACACAATCACCTTACACTTCAACTCAGTACCTACCCTCACCATAATAGTAATGTAAATTTTTGAAATAACCCTTGCAGATGTAACGTGCACTTAAATATTAATACATTTTTTACCTACCTTAATATTATTGACAGTCTTTCTTCGGGAGCTAATGGGTTCCTCCAACATGTATCCATCTTGGTAATTTGAGGTCGCACGATTTCCAAAAGTTCGTCAAATGATTTGACTGACATTCTTAGTAGCTAAAAAATGTATCTTCGTGCTTCCTAATTTCTTCAAAAAACTATCTTAACATGTTAGAAGATGCTCTCTGTTTGTTGTAGGGATGCACCCAGTATCTTCTTTTGTTTCGAGGTTTGTCTAGCAAACCTAAACTCTCCACCATGCACACTACTCTTACATGCTCCATGACTTACAATAGAACGTAAGCACAACAAATCTTACAACGCTACCGCTGTATGTGGGAACAAGAGTACAGGCCAACGTCCATTGGTTTTACCGCAGCAACGGACGTCGACCAACACAATGTGTACACGGGCCCTTAGAGGAATAGAGAAAGGTGCCAGGAGACCGGAATAATGTGAAAGTTAAACAGTACATGACTTTGGCATATGCGACACAATGGCCATCTATTATAAACAAGCAGTTAGATAATGTGTGTGAACATTGGCCATTTCATTTTGAGGTATGTATTTTACCTTTTATGTATGTTGATATATTATAGTTAAGTTATTTTGTGGTTGATTTATATGTTGTAGGATAAAAATAAGGTACGCCAACGTTTAAGATTTTTCTTACAATGTACTGAATTGAAAATGTAACAAATTAGTAGGTTAGTGCTTTTAAGATTTTTCGCCCCGAAAAACACAAGTACCAATGTCTTTTTGAAGTCCTGGCTTATTAGAACTGAATTAGAGAAATTTTCATATTTACAAACTTAAAACGGCATTTATGTTAACTTATCGTCTCATTTTGTAGGTGAAGATGCATATAGAGGTGTTCAGTAGTAGGGTATAATGATGGAGATTGTTGGAGAGTATGTCACATAAATTGTTTTCGTGTTGCTGATTTCTCATTTACTCTTTATGCACTCGAAACCCAATTAGTATTTTTTTCCAAACATAGTTGGATTATCAGAAAATAGCTGTAGTCTATCCCACAAAAGATTTCACACTTTTGACAGTGTAAAACTTGTTTCTGTATTTCCACTGCAACACAGGTATTCAGTTCCTGCAAGACGTGGAGCATACAAGCCTTCTAATCCTAGTTGGGCTTTGTCGTTACCAATGGGTTTGTAGCAAAACTACAACTAAATAGTCTCTCAATATACACATGAATTTAAAATCATTGGTTGTTCAGTGACACAGCAGTATTGATATACACTCTACCCCAGGGGTGTATTCTTCATGAATGCAGTGCATGCTCTAATACATTTAAATGTAAATATAATTTGCTATTCTGTGCTCAGAATATTCCAAATACTTTGTGTTTCGTTTCTTCACTGCACATAAGGTGTGCAACTAGCGCCCTGCAAACACATCAGCACGCGGTGCTTTACTCCTAATAGTTCCTCGAATTGTCGAAGTAAGGCGCTGCTGCAGTCTCGTGTTGTGACGTCACAGCCAGCTCACATACTGGACGGGAGAATGGATGCGCTAGTACACATTGGATTCAGCACTAAGCGAGTGAGTTTAGTGGCTGTTGAGCTTGTTTTTTTTTTATGTAACATTTAAATTAGTTATGTAAGATATTCGTGGACACACATCCCAGTCGTACACTTCTCAATTTGCTAACTTTCTTTGAACACTTAACATTTATTTTTTCACCACATTCGAGGAACACGCGCGATGTAGATGCTTTGTTCACAGACTTAGTTCCCCGAATAATATAAAAATGCCGCTGCGATACTCTCAACAGGCACTCTGCTGTTTAAATGAAGTTGCTGGTCGTGGTACTTTCACGCAAAATGTGTGGTGAGAGGTGGGGGGTGCATGCAATTTGAGATGTTGCATTAAGTGTGCACAGGAGTGAATTTAGTGACAGGTGGATTGTGATTGCTTTACTGTTAAACGTGAATTATAATGGTAGTTTTGCAAGATCAATGACTGTAATAGTGCAATCATATTGAGTGCTTTTAATAAATCTTTTCAGTAATGTTCGTTTAGTGAAAAGTTTGAAATGGGCGCCCTACACCTGCTCTGAGCAATTTAACCCTTACATTTATAGTGTATCCTACAAGATATATCTAATTCTAAAAAATCCTGTACCTACAAAATGGTTGAATTGTTTCTCCTTGTGTCATTATTGTGTGCCGTAATGTGCCTATAGTGCTCTGTGAACATTTCTGCCACTTAGTGAGTGTTTCTGTAACTCAAAGTGCTCACAGCCACAAGGGCCGCTAGGATAACTGTACCTAATAAAAACACGGCAAGAAAACTTTCTGCATTTTTTAGAAGAAAAAAAATTATTGTGAATTTTTTTGTACAATAACTGTTTTAGTAATGATTGTTTGTTCGTTTATTGGTTATAATTTGTTCGAATATCACTGTTGATTGTTTTTGACGATCGTTAAAATGTTATGTATCTCTAAAGATACACAACCAAGCCACCAAAAAATAGTATTTCGTGGCATGTGCATGTTCTAAGATACAATGCCAAGTCTTCAAAGATTTAATTGCTTTTACATGTCATTAGTAAACCTTTGAAAAAAATATATATAAATTCTTATGGACTAGAATATACACTTTTAGATAATTATTTGAATTTTAAATATACATTCAATTACATGCAATTCATTCTATTTCAGAATAAATTTCGATCATGAGCAGCAAAACTTGTGGCTTTAGCCCTACTTCCTCCAGAAGACAACATATCAGAGGGCTCTGATGTATCAGATACTGAAAAAGATGAAATACAAATAGTACAACATACCAATTATCCTTCTGCAGATTCTAGTGAAGATGAAATATCAAGCTTGCAGGAAGAATTACATGAAGATTCAATTCCTGTCAATGCAGACCAGGTGCCATTAGTGCTTCAAGATCATGCTGAGTACGTACATGTCAGAGGAAAAAACAAGGGTGTCAGGAAGTCTAAGGAAAAACCAATTTACAGGTAAAAATATGTTAAATTAAAAAATGTATTTGTTTCCATGGGTATATTTCAATTTACTGTATCGAGTGAGGAGTTAGTGTAGGTCCCATAGTTGAAAAACTGCAAAGAAAATATTGTGTATACTCTTAGTAAGCAAATTACAATTGTAACACGAAAAATCACACCATTCGGATAGTGTGTACTCAGTGCAGTCACTGGAATATGTCACGAATTTAGAGCCTGCAGTAACTTACAGTATATTGTTCATTCTTGTTGCAAGTGGACAAATGGTGACTTCTGTAGTGCAGTTGATACAGAAGGAAGTGTACCAGTAAACAACTTCACGATTCCAAAAAATGTTCAGACGCCAGTAAATTATTTTTATCTTTCTTTAGCAATAATTTGATAAGTACTACTGTAGAAAACACACATTTATATTGTGCACAGGTTACTGGCAAAAGTATCAATACAACTGACAGTGAAGTACGAGATTTATTAGCAATATTGCTTCGAATTGGTATTCTGGACATGCCTGCATACACAGACTACTGGTCTGAAGCTTTGCGTTTTGAAAATGTTGCAAGTGTGATGCCTCTAAAACGATTTCCGACACTAAGAAGATATCTGCACTTCGTAAATAATGACGAAACAGACTATGACAGTTTCTTCAAAGTTCAGCCTGTTCTAAAAATGGTTTGTCAGAATTGTATTAGACTGGAAAGTTAGAACCGGCACTCCATTAACGAAATGATGATACCTGCAAGGGCACAAAAGCTGGCTCGCGACGACAATACATAAAGAACAAACCCAAGAAATGGGGTTACAAAATAACATTTGTTCGGACAGGTGTTTCCGGAATTGTAAATTATTTCCTTAAGTATGGCGGCGAGAATACATTCCGTGGATATTCATTTACCCCCGAGGAAGAACAGATAGGAATGAGTGAACAATTTATTGTAACTTTGTGCAAATCCATTCAAAATCCATAGTGTTAAATAGTTTACTTTGACAACATTTTCTGCTTCGTTGAACTGATTCAGTGGCTGCACGATGAATATGGCATATTTAATTTGGGTACATTACGGGAAAACCGCTTACAGGGATGCCCACTAAAGGTTGACAAACAGCTTGCAAGATCTGTCCATGGTTCACATGATCAAAAAGTAGAACAAAACAGGAAATTGGCTGTTGTAAAATGGTAGACAACAGAGTTGTAGCCTTGGCAAGTTCATGTGTAGCATCTGATCCGGTTACCACAATCAAGAGATACAGCAAAACAGAGAAAAAGAGAGTTGATGTACCGTGCCCTGCAATAGTAAAACACTACAACACACACATGGGAGGATTATACCTATCCGACATGCTAGTGGCTGTATAGGACTGCATTGAAAACACGTCGGTATACGGGAATATATTACAAGATTCTTGACATCTGTGTAAATAATGCATGACTACTATATCGCAGAGAATGTTCCATCAGCTCTCATTCTGAAACAGTTTTGACTACGAGTAGCTGATGGATTACAGCTGCATGGAAAACCAAAGAGAGGAAGAGCAAGTAATCAAGAGTGACGAGAAATGCAGCCTAAAAAAATCCGAAAACCTGTAACTACACGACCTGGAGAAGACATCAGATATGGTATGGTGGATCACTTCTTCACAAGTAAAGGGAGATACAAACAGTGTGTAAAAGGATAGACAAGTGTTATTTGCCATAAATGTAACCAGAGACTTTGTTTTGTTGAACAACGCAACTGTTTTCTGGAATTTCACAGCAAAAATCGAATTTCTGAAGTTTTTGATCTGCAAAACTAAAAGACTTAAATTAGTATTACATGAAATTTTAATGTTTCGGACAATTAATTACAGCTTTGAGGACATGAAGTGCTATGATGTATGTTTTGATGCAGGTGTGTACAAAAATGAACACAGTATGCTAATATGAAATTTATTTTTGGCTTTTGTATGAATAAGGCTCTTATTTATCACTGATAATATGTAATATTTCACAAGAAATCTTTATTTGTATAAATTAGAATGAAATGAGTCAGTAAAATACTGTCAGCATCTGCACGAAAAATGTGATTGTTTTTTTTTAAGTATTTCTGTAGGAATGTACAATTCAGTATTAATTCTACATATTGTTTCACATGTGTGTTAAACATCAATTCTCTAACAAGTTGGTGTTGTATCTTTGCAGGTACTATCGTCTAAACCTAGTTTGTAAGGAAATTGGCAATGTATCTCAGCAAATACAATTAAATTCACACTGTTACAGGGCCTCAAAATTTCTTTTCTTATTTTTCTACAACTTTGTATAGTAATACTTACCAAAATTCTAGTAAAAAATTTTTTCGAAATTTTTTTTTCCTTACCAATTTAATAACAGAGAACAAAGCTAAAAATGTTGTGCGGACATTTAATCGTATTCATTACCAAATATTTGTTGTAGGGGAGTTGAATATATTTGAAGTGTAAATCATAAAGACATTTTTAAAATTTTTTTTTACGCAGTACGCAAATTTTGAACATATTCCAATACATGTCGCACCAATAATCTTGGCAAATAACATTCTGTAATTAACGAAACTGTCGAAAATTCTACCGCTGTTATAAATGTTGATAAAGCATGTGTGTTTCTTGCAAATCACTGAAGTTTGAATTATGTACTAGTGTATGGTTATTTGTTTGCTAAGATTATTGGTACGACAGGTGATGTTCATCTATTGGGACATGTTCAAATTATGTGTGCAATTCTTCACTCAAACATATTTTATCATAAAAATATTAATATTTCTATCAGGTGTATATTTAATTTTCAGATATTCAAACTGCTTAAAGAGCATCATTTTGCCCCTAGAAACAAAATTTTCCAGGAATTTAACACTTACATTGCAGTGGGCACTGATGTAAACAAGTTGCTTTCAGAGATTTCTGATAAGTGTAACTTGTTCTTCGGATTGACCATATCTGTGTTTATTATACTGCATGTAGCAACATAATTTTATTAATTGTGTGTGGAAATAGTATCCCTTAATAGCTAAACTAATGTGATTTACTTGCGGAGATTTTCACACTTGCTATTGTAATAAGCAGAGCAGTATACCGAGTACAGTGAATGCTTTTCAGGCTCAGATAGGAATATAGACTAAAAAATTCTTTATAGCGATATATCTTGTGGAGAAAGCACCCCAACAGGCTGTGTCACGAACTAAATCAATGGTGGGCGCTTCGAAAACTTAACAGAGGTGGGAAATGTGAATTACTTAACCCAAGATCTTAGGGTAGGCAATGTCAAAATCTGGAAAATTTTATATAAGAGAGACTATAACGTTACCGAAATAACACCTGTTTTTGCGTTGATGATACGGGGATAATAACACAAATTGTATCATTCTGAAGAACAAAGCATCTGAAGGGAAAGAAAGCAGGCGATGAAAACGTTTTAAACATTACAAACTAGATGTAACACTACATAATTTCCTTAACCAGTACAGTTTATAAGTTATGGACGAATACGAAACATTTTTCTTTGTCAAATCATTGAAACACAATACAAATTCTGTCATATCTCAAAAACTAAACATTTAAAATGCACAGTACTTAAAACTTTTGCAAGATTATTTATCATTCACAAATTATTCAGTACATAATTTCTCTATTGCCTACGATTTTAAAGTTATAGACTAACATGGCACATTTTTCTTTGTCAAATCATTAAAACATAATACAAATTGTATTTTACCACAAAAACGAAACTTCTGACGGTAAAAATGCACTCACACAATTTTAAATAAAAAAACACATTATTCACGCTAACTTTTGCGATAAAAACTAATAAAATTAAGCTTACAATACATTTTGATAATTAATTCAAATGGACTAAAAAAACGTGTAGGCCTACAACTGCCTTTGTTTTGGTTTCTATTACATGTTAATAATCTGTTCACTTCTGTCCCAATTCCCGTATCTAACATCAAAAGTGTGTACTCTACAGCTAACTATATCCGACTTGCACAAACTTTCAAGGGTGTTCCCGTGTTTTACGATTTTTCGCACAGTTAATTCATTCAAATCCACAGTGCAAACGATATAAGTACGTCTTCATATGCGTTCACTCGCCTTATTATTTATAGTTTTGTCTAGACGTTTTTAACATGGTACACTATTTTGCTGCAAGGCTACCAAGGTGCCCACAAGTTAGGTCACCACTATCAGAATACCACAGAAACCATGATAAACCCCAGAGATAAGTCCTAGGGAAATAATAAATAAATAATATTCTATCAATTAGGTTTGTGCAGATATAATTAAGGCCCAAATAGAAGAATTATTTCTTTTCTTTTTCGTCGTGGCCCAAAAAAGTTCTATACATTTCATTTTAGAAAAATACATGAAATTCCAGAAAGCCAATATGGCGACAACATTAATTCATCATGTGAGAGCAACACAACAAATATAAATAATTTACAAAGCCTATATTGAGCCTTGATACAAAGTTTTTTATTCATTCAAATAGAATAAAACATTTAGTTTAAGAAAGCCAAAATGACACCTTGAAGATTACACATGCAAAATTAAATTCAATTAAATGATATTACAGTCATTAGTCAAGATTTCATACAATAATGCTGTAGACATAATTTCCCTAACACTTCTGAGAAATATATCGTTTATTACTTTTTATGTACATTTTCTTACTTGTTTTTCGTAACACTTTTTGACCATTCAATATGGCGTCTCTTACTACGAGCGAATATGCTCCTTTAGCTATATGATTAACTTATGAAATCTTACAAAGGCCAACTTGGCGCTGAATAGTTACAAAAATTTTACTTTAGGCAACAACATATATACCCACGATCATGGCATCTCTGTGAAAGAAAAATCTAACTCTCAAAACTTGCCAACAAACCGGAAATAAATTTACCAGAACGTGAACCAACAAACTAACGTTACTACAATGAGAACTAGCGCCCCAAACGGGCATAATTTCAAATCAATTTAGTCAATTAGTCGTATATCTAGTACCCATACTTAACTTACAAAAGCCTCGTCATCTCAGGTTCACTCGCACCAAAACCCCACATTTGTACCTAGTTTGCTCCCCTCCCAAACAGATGACATCAAGTCCATAATGGGAGTAGACCACTAGCGCCGGAACTTGAAGTGGTGAACGTCTCAAGTAGGCCGGATCTTGAATTTGCACAGCGCTCGCAACACTGCCCTCTAATATATGACGTTACAACTGGAGCTTCAGAAAAGGCCGCTAGAGAGCACGTCACTGCCGAAACCTGGCCAGCTATTCGTGCTTCACCCGGCCAATCACCTTCCAGGGCAAGACAGCCCACGTCATCAACGGGACATAGCAAAGTCGAGTCTTGAGAGTCCAGTAGAGCAGACGTAGTGCGTGACGTACTTTTTAACGATTCTTCGCCAGGCGACACGGGAAAATATATTCCTGTGCAACATAAGGTATGTTTCCATTTACATCAGCGCCCATTTTCATCCATGTAATGCAGATCCCGTGTAAATTATATCGACAAAACACAGCAAAATATACGGTGCAGTCAAATGTAGTAGCCGAAAAATTTTTCATGACGTAATATCGGTTGAATTCGGTGAAACAGTGTTTCAAACAGTATCACTCAATATCAGTTGGTATCACTGGAACACGTCGCAGTAGCAGTTCGCTTGGAAGCCATGATGCCCCGCTATCTGCACCTGGGCAACAAACGCAACTTCTTGCGATATTCGCGCTACGATTTCGCGTTCATGGAAATTTAACTTCGTGTTATTTGAAACTTGGACAACAAAATCCATGTCACTGTAATTTAATTCGCACATTTTACTGTCGCGCTAACTCGGGGATTGGTGTACACATTGCTTGTAATAAGCATCCTAGGGGGTTTGAAAACACTTTGTTGTTTCATGCTTAAAAATGTTAAACATCCTTCTTAACTTCTAGGTTTTAATGTTTAAGGAAATTAATATTTTTATGGATTTATTGAATTGTACAATACTTTATTAAGTGTTACAATTTTTTATTTATATATGACCTTAAAGTGTAGTTTAATTATAAATATGGAATAGGTTTATTTTAGCATGTACTACTTAAAATGCAATGATTTGTAGTAATTTCGCAGAATAAAATGGCATTCAGTGAAATTGGTGACTAAATGTAACATTTTACGCTATGTGATGGAGGGAACATTTCTCTGTAGCCTACAGAGAATTGTGAAGTAGAATCTATACCAAAACCTGTTTTTGAGAGTGCTAATTCAGATCACAAGATGTTCAGTTGGTACAGTATACATATATTTCTTTACACACATGTCTCCAGTTTACTTTAAAATAGGGATGTGCGAACACCGTATTTTCAATTAGTATAGTTCAAGTCGAACACACTTAAAAAAATCAAGTTTCGAGTCGAGTTTGAGTTTACAGATACAGTAATCCAAACCTGAAACTAATAAATTTGGCTGGAAAATTATTTATATTGTCAACATACATAAATGCCTTATCTTTCAGCAATGTTTCAATTTCAATGTGGTCTTAAGGTTGTTTGAAGCGCTATTTTTATACAAAATGCACACACAATCTGAAAATAGTTATTCTTGTTGATTCAACTGTTGCATTTGGCATCCTCTGTTATGGTTGTGGAGAAAAATCTCTAAATTATGAGTCAAGTAACAATGTACAACTTTACTTGACTTGAAATTTAGGCCTGGTTAGAATTGCCTATCGTGATATGATACAAACTGTTACTACCAGTGAGCTTACTTTCTCCATGGTAACGTCTAAAGTGACCTGCAGGTCAAGCATGGTTCTTTTATTCGAAGATGTGGTAACTCCGACGTGTCGCTATAACGACGCCACAGAATAAATAATGCTAACAGAAGCGACAAGGAAAGCTTTTTCATTGTTGTTATAGTACCAGCTCTCGGGGAGTACAGTAATATAAATAATACCACGTGGATTAGACACATTGGTTTACATAACATGTATTTCTTGCGATACAGTAATTAGTTTGTAAGTTAAGGCAACCATACACGTACCGGCAAGCCTGTCAGTTCTGGCTGAACAGTCGGCCGGAGACCGGCGCCCTGCTGGACGGATCACACCATACACCTTCAGTTGAATCCAGGTTGGCAATGACGTATGTAGGTGATAGTTTAAAGTGAAATATTAAGTAATTACATTGTACGTTTAAATATAATGTCCTCCAGTGATGAAGATGCGAATGCCATTTTAGGTTTATTGGTTGCGTTGGATGCTAAAAAAATACAGCGAAAAAAACGAGCGGTGTGGTGTAAAAAGCGGTTGAAGAAGAGGAAAACGTACTCACGCGTAAATTTGTTGAACGAGTTAAAGGTTAGGGGAAGGTGGGCGAATTCTGCGCAGCGGGTATTACTGCGCAGTGAAATTGCTCGGAAATAATGAACACTGCGGGAGTCTGTGTAGTGCTGCCACGCGGCGGAGACACTGAGAACCTAGTGCGAGGAAGGAGACGCCATTGTGTGAGTTGGTTGAGTAACGGCAACAGTGTGAAGTTTCAGATCGATGTTGTTGTTATTTTTGGCGAGGAAGAAACAAAGGTATGGTACTGCAACTGTCTCTTTCTATTACTAAATTATGTTTTCCACAATATTTGACAATGTTTTCTACCTGTTGATCTCGAAAATAACTGTTACTGAGCACTTTAAAATTTTATTTTTGCGAGCCTTAAATATGTTTGTTCTTGGGGTAATGCTACGCAGTTAGGTAGTGTAATACTGCGCAAGTGCGCAGAATTGCCCTCAATGTTTTCAAATGACAAGGCTTAGTGTACTTTTTTTGATAAAAAGTGCCTTCTTTTTATTCCCGATGCATTTAAATATTGCTTTAAATTAATGCAAAGGTAATTATTTGTGATTGAATAGCATGCCTCTTTATTAAAATACGCTGATCTCAAAATGCACAATGCATACCGGTAACAATCACGTAAACATGCGTTTGCATTTGTTGACAATTTTAGGTGTTGTCCACAAAAAAATTGACTCGTCTGAATCATTCGCGACCGTGATTTAATTAATACAGTCAAGAGCAAAAAATTTGCTCTTTCATTGCAAATGCCAAAGCAGTGGGTCCGGACTACGACCAGAGGAAGTTATTCTTCAGAGCAACTTTCAAATGCAATCCATGCAGTTGAATCCGGTATGGCCATAAGGCAAGCAGGCAGGGAATTCGGCATTGCTGAAGCTACTATTCGTTTGCGCAGTAAGACTGGGAGCACAGAAACTGTTGTACTGGGAAGGAAGCCAACATTTTCTCAGAAACAGGAAGAAGAGTTAAGAGACCACGTTTTGACATTTACTAATATGTTCTACGGTTTGACACCTGTCGAATTGCGTAGAATCGCTTATGATTTTGCAGAAGCAAATCATATTCCCCACAATTTCAATAATGCCAGCAAATTAGCTGGAAAAGATTGGTTAACGTTATTTCTAAAGAGAAACCCACGTATTAGTCTGAGGAAACCCGAGGCTACCAGTCTGAATAGGATAAACGCATACAACCAAGAGTCAGTAAAAGTTTTTTTCACCAATTTGGAGGATGTAATGGAGAAATATCATTTTCTGGAAAGCAGATTGTATAATGTCGA
>PNEQ01101846.1:0-31471 GCA_003012365.1 Medauroidea extradentata | reverse complement strand
GAGGTGCGCGACGGGAGTCGAACAGAAGACCTCAAGAGTGAAGACAGCGGTGCACTCGGGGTGCTGCGCAGCACATGGTGAGCCATCACCACTTCGGACTGATAAGGTTGTACATTGTCATTATTAGAAATACTGTTGATTGGATATATGACTGAATTTTATTGTGATTTATAGTGTTTAATTAATTGATGGTAGACTTATCTTGTGCTTTAATTGTCAAAGTTAATTAACGTGTCTACGACACAGGAGTAATTGTGTGCATAACTAATTGTGTTGTGAGAGTTATAGTTGATTACTGTTTTGTGTATTTCGTAGCTTTGTGAGCTATTAAATCCAGTACTTAATTTAACTCTTATTTGTAATTATAAGACCTCTATCCCAAAGAACTCATGGGAATTGCCCACATATAATGTTTATGTCTCAAACATGTAACAATATTAATTTAATTTAGATTGTCTCGTACGTTTGTTAGTTTATAAATTAAAATTTTGTAATACATAAATGTATGTATACACATTTTTTAACATTTGTGTCTTACCATGCTACTTCACCTCTCTAAAAAGAACACCTTTCGAAACTTTTAAAAATTCAGAGAAACCACCTATTTTGATTTTGGACACGTTTAACTGTTTTTTTTCCAAAACTTTTAACGATTGTTAGAAACAACAGTGAAACATATAACACCAATTATACGGTTAGGGTTCCTTTTTCTATTTACCAGTGTCTTTGCTGAAGAATTTGTATGCTTGTCATTCAGACTTATTTCAATTTCAATAGCATGCATGCAAACAAATATTCTCTTTTGGTAACAGTGCCACAAGCAATTTTATTTGCATCACTTTTCTTTCTCAGTTTGATCAAATATGTAGTTTCTTCTGTAATTGAAGTATGTGAAAAATTGTAATTAATTGGCTTAAAGTGACAATATTAATTGACGAGGTTAGTCTATGTTGGACAAAATTTCAGCAACAGATGTTCAAACAGTAACTCAAGTAGAATTTTCAAGCATTCAATAAGTCAGGGAAACAAACATGACTTGCTTGCAGGCTTTCAGACAAAACCTGGTGATCAAACAAATCTGGTCACTGAACAGAGGAAATCTACCTAGAACCAGCAAGCTATTGAATGCTTTCAGAACATCAAAATGCTATTCACAAATTAAACAAAAAATCTTTGCATAGCAAAAATGCAAAACTACAAATAAGTAAATATGGAAATTTCGGAGGTAAAATGAAACCATGGCAAAACAATGTCAAATTCCACCATTGGTGACAACTTCCAAAGTGGGACAAGAATCCCAATTATGCAATGCCTTTCATAAACATTCACTACAATAAGGCTAAATTGTGACATTCTTGAGACACAGTTCTGCTAATTATCAATAACATGAAATCTACCTGTGGTTAACAACATGTTAAGTTATTTAGCATAACATACTGCTAACCATAAATAATGTGGAATTATCTATAAGCAGTTAACAACATGCCAGTTACTTAGCAAAACACACAAAAAACACTAATGTTAAACGGAATAGAGTCATAGGCAAAACATGTGCCTCCTCTGAAATGTTACTGTAGTAATCAGTTGACTCAATACTGCATCTTCATCATTTCATCACCAGAATAAAATTTGGGCAACTGGAACTTCAAACAGCTTAAATTGAGGTTAGGCAAACTTACAGCATGTTCTAAACATCCCATTTACACTGACAAACCATGCTTCTATATAGGGTATCACCTTTCAAGAATCCTTGAGCTAGACAAACTTTTTGCATTTCATTTTTTTTCATCAACATACAGATTCTACCAGATAGTTTTCATGTTGTTACCTCATTACTTTTTTACAAAGCAAAAAATAAAACACAATATAAAAACATTGACCCACAAACTATATGTGTCAAAATTCAAGACAAAAATGTGTCCTGCTCTCTTCTGCCCAAAACCCAGGACAATGTATTTAAAACTGAACAATCCTCCCCATAACAATGCTGCCAACCTCGCACATTCAGGTAAACTATTGACACCAGAAGAATTTATGTTCTTCAGATAACTTCAGTAAATTCTAACAGCTACAAAGGCCCTGCTGTTTGTGCTGTAATGCTGACCAACATTTTTGCACTAAAATGAGCCTCGAATGTAAATTTCACAGTGTATTTAGTCTTGCACATTGTGACAGACATTACATCATGTAGAGAGTACTGCATGGAGGTGGGAAGAATGCAAGGCAGAACAGCAGGGTGGTGGTTGGAACCACACAGCCCTCCGCTTGTCACCACTCCCTAGCCACATTTCTGAGCCTTGCTTTCTCCTCAGCTTCAGACAGTAGGTATCCTCAGAAATATCCAAATTTACTTAAGTTATGTGAAACTGAGTACACCTTGACTGGTGGGGGGGGAGAGATTCAGGCTAAAACCTTTTGTTATTAAAGCGAACCAGCATGGTGCCATTTCTTCAAGAACAGTAGTTCTAGTTCAGGTTGTCTGTATGACTGCCAATAATTTGTATATCGCATTTATGCCATTTAGAGCATGTCTCAAATAGCTATGACCATCAAAAGCACATCTAACTGGCGGTTAAAACTCTAAGAGCCGTATCTATAAACGGCTGTCGATTGACATCCAACTGCTCACAAATGTTTTCCCTATGAGGATAACAGTTGGTTGTCGTTCGAAAGCCGTTTTTAGATACGACCCTTAGTTTTGAAGTGCAATAATCCAGAATGTTTTCAGAAAAAACTGCCACAAATTCCACATCACATTAATGGTTAAAATGAACACACCTGAACAAGGAAAACAGGTAAGTGCAATCTAAAGCTCAGAAATTTTAATTGTGACATGTAAAATGTGGTCGATTTCGGGTTTGAGCTTAGTCACTAACAAAATGAAAATTACGATGTTAATGAACCCAGCAAGGTAAAGCTTTACTGCAACAAATAATCCACACATATCACTGTCCGGACCACTTGTTCGACACATCAGCAACTAGGAAGTGTGAATTTGCTGCAGCATTATTCGAAATTAATAAATACATTGTTATTACCCATTGTATTTTCTAGTAACTACCTACCACAAAATTTTTAAGAAGGCAAAACACTCAAATGTACGTGCTAAATGCACTGTTTTCAGAAGAATTGCCATTTATAGTAGGAATGCAGCAAGCAAGTTAAGTCCACTATATGTACTTTTGTATTTCAGCTGATTAGCCAGCTCAAACAAAGGTTGCTTGGCAAAATGGATAGCATATTCATTAAAAATATTGCTTTGAAAATATATAAGGGGTGTAACCAATTGAGAATACACAAAAGTAAACTAATTCCCTAAATTTGTTTGTGGGACAATTATATGCGTAAAATATGTATTAAATATATTATGATCCAAAAATGATACATCTTACATAATGGAACCTCGTATCAGCAATTTTATGACTTTACAGGAACAATAAAAAAAATTCACGTCTATTGTAAAACACATAAATGGTTGCCAATTTTTTGTCTTTTGATGTTTCAGTAGGTCGTTAGTAGGTACTAAAATTAATTTTAAACAAAGAAACAAGTTACTGTACTGCATACATTATACCTTTTTTTACAAAGTATCCAGAGGGCATTTTTGTCTGATATGAGGTTTCCACTATTAAACAGACAATTTTTTTTTACTTTCATTTTTTTTTTTTAATTTAAAAAGCAAGAAGAATTTAAGTTTTACTTAATAAAATGCAGTTTTTTCCCATGTCATAAGTTTTAAATTTTTATTACAATAAAAAACCTTGACAAAGATTCTCTAACAGTTTCAATGCCAACTACTGATTCTACGACACTTCAAAGTTCCTGATAAAGGAGTCGTGATTTCAGAGAGTCGTTAGAATATTGATAGCTTTCTGCCACCCCCAACCCTAAAAATCAGAATTTTCCATTTTTTTTGTAATGTCTGTTCTGTTGCCTCTGGGGAAGGAAATTACAAGTTGTTTTTGTAAATATAAATATATTTATCAGCATACAAATTCTAAATTAAAGGATATCCTGACAGGGAAACTACAATTTTTCGCAGACACAAAACAATGAAGCATAAACTTCACTGGCTATGGAAATTGTAGTGCACACAACGTCCATTTTCAGAAACTTCTACATGATATAATAATATTTTTATGAAAACAATTTGTTTCAATAGGCAGATGCATTTTAATATAAAAATAACATAGAGAGGTAGGTACGACCTTTTTCGAAACAAAACGTGTAAAAACTTTGCTGGCAACAAAGTTCTAAGGAATGCAACGTTAATTTATACAAGCTGTTTGCAGCAGTACTGTAATATTTTTTTAATGAAAATAATATATTTCAATACGCAGATTCTGTTAATCAAATATTTTGCTTTCAGCAAATAAAGCATTTCTTCTGATTACAGCGATACCAAGTGCACTTCCCCATCTACAACACAAGCTGTCATGGCGAGATGTTGACCTGTGTAATAAGAGCAGATAGAAGCATGGCCCTACTTTTCCAACACCCGTGGGAGAGAGAATAAAAAATCTGAGAGTGGCTCATTGATTTGCATGCTGTGTCGTACTTTAGAGTGTTCTTAAAACATCTACTTGGCACATAAAACTATCAAAAGCGACATTGCTAACGTGACAATTTTAATGGGCACTTGAACAGGTGCTCAAAGGCAACGAGGCATGTTGTGAGCAAACAAGAGAATATGCATACTGCCAGCACATTCTCAGACTCCGATTAAAATAGCTGTGTTCCAATAAAACAAAATTCAAAGCAGCTGTACTCTTAAACAGCAAATTGTGTGCAGTCTACACATATAGCTACGACTACCTTTCAGAGTTTATATAAATTTTATGCGCATCTGTAGCAAACCACTAAGCAATACTGTAATTGTGAATCTTAACAACCCGGACAGATGCAAATCCAGAAAAAAATAACAGCAAATCTCTTAAATGGTAAATTATCATTAAACATTTTTGTACAGTCACTCAAATACTAGTCCATATTAATCTCATATTGTTAATAGTTATCTTAAACAAGAGTTATATTACACTGAATGCAAAACCTTACGTTACGTAACTTGAAATCTTAACAGAAAAAATTAGTACATAATCTTAAGAAAGCTACATATAACTACTGCAAGCTGCATGCAATATATTTTAGAAACGTATGTAACCCTAAAAGCCTTGCCCCGGTGTGTTTTGAGGCGTATTTTCAGGGAGAAGCTTCCATTTTTGTAAATTTTAGGGACTTACTAGGGGATTGTCGAAAAAGGTGGACGGTAGGTTGCGTTGCCACACGAACGCGTGCCTGAATTCAAGCCGAGAGTTTCTGCACAACTTACAGTGGGGGTCTACAGTTAACCACACAACTGAGACTGAATGTGACCGTGTAATAAACCCCGTGGTGCCACCAGAGAAAACAGATACCCGTATTTAATAAAATATTAAAAATTGTATTTGCAACATACAAATATTAACAGCACAGGCAGTAACACAGTATCAGATAAGTGTCATGGGTTTGAATCTCTGCAACGTAGAAAAAAAATTAAATTAAATAATTATTTTTATTCTTGTCACGAAAGTGCAAAAATTTACAGTTCACTTATCGTAAAAAACTTTACGTTTGTGTGACTGTTAGTAAAACTAATTTAATTTTTTAAATAGTAACAATAACATGATTTTTTGTCAGTAATGACTAGCCAAATTTATGTTGACAAACAGAGGCTACTAATGTTTTTAAGGTAGTAACTTGCTGCACAAGCGTGCTTCAGAATTCATTATGCTACCGGTAGCCAATGTTTGTGGAATGGACAGTAGATTCCTAAACTGGGGGCCTATTCTATAACTTTTCAGTCTCTTGTTTGATCTTAATATAAAGATGGTTGGTGGGTAACTATCTTTATTATGAGAATTCGTATTCTGTAACTAAAAATGACGTCGTGTTTGTCTTTCAATCAAAAGATTCGCGATTTTTTACATAAAGATAGGGTTCTAGGGTGTTGCTACAAGACAAAGTTCATGAAAATGGCCGACATATTTAGGTTGTGTTCTACGGCCATGCTCATTGGAGAACAAATCCGATATAAATATTGCTTGTAAGTGGACAGAAATACATTAGTTTATTTTTCCATCAATTATGAAACATGTTCGGGGAATTATATGTCTGTTTATATTAACTTTTAATGCCGATGCAAACAACAAATTCAATACAACACGCGTGCTGCTATCTCTTGGCCGGAGATACTAACAGAGTGCCAGTGCTGCTATCTCTTGTAAGCGCAGCACACTATCTTTTCACGAGAGAGGAGATGACGTTATAACTTTTAAGATCGGAATTCCAAAGAGGAATGATTCATATAATTTTAACTAAACTTAAGTAATTAGTAGTTCAAAACATGCTGTGAAAAGGGATAAATATAATTTAGCAAGATGTATGAAGGTTGCCTGAACACACACAACAGTGTTGCCAAGTATATAGAAATTCTGGTAGAGAGGTGTTAGAGCATACGATATAAAGACAATCACGAGTGACCATCTTAATCGCTGTCGCTCACGAAAAACAGTCACAAGTGACGATCTTTACCAAAAGTGAAGTTAGAGAATAGATCCCCTGTTGTGTTTCAAAGGGGTGGGGACACCCGGAAGGTCAAGGAGGAGCGTGCCTGAGGAGAGGTCCAGAATTCCAACATCATCAAGGTTGACAAAATGTATTTAATCAACCTATCTTGTTTTGGATGTATGTTGACAATTTTTAGAAAGCAACATAGGCATCATTGTTGTGGGTGATAAAATTCGTACAGCAGTAGAATACTCTCTACAGAAACTAATTGGAAATGTCAGCAGCCATCCTCAACTAATGGACAACCCTGCCTAAAGTATTCTTCTATTTGAAGAAAGTTCTGTGTACTTTTCATTCCGCTTTCAAGTTGTATGTGAACAAATTTCGTTGTATGTGAAAGTTGTATTACACAACCATAGAAATAGTCTTAACTTTTTTGTGGTCTATGAGCCATCACCAATGGACGACTTGGCGGGTTAACATTTGCACACGGAATCATTGAGAGAAACTGTTGGTTTTTCACAAACAAGGCCAAAAAAAGAAAGCTTAGGAGTTTAAGAGTTTCCATCAAGTAACACTACTAATACGTGCAGAGACAACAAATTCCGGTTTTTTAAGTATCATAACTGTAAAGTTTTGCAATTGTGTATTTCACAAATCATATTAAGTAATAAACAATGATGAAGCTAAATTACCTATGTCACTATTAACTTAACAAGAGTGTACGACAAGCCCATAAGGTTGATACCACGATTTATTATACTTAATAGTCATCTGTATCAACCATCATAAATCCATATATATTAATAATTATGTCTTGCGACCACTCGTTCTCCTCGTCATTATATCAGGATCACACTGAAATAATTTTCATTAAGGTGCCATTACTGCAGCAAGTTTTATACAGAAAAATAAGAAACTGTACATATTGTGTCTTTGCGAAAACAAGGTAGAAAGAAGTAGGTGCAGAGAGTGCCTGGGGTCTCGCCTTACCCCACTCCCCGCTCGAACCACCTCCCTAGCTAAACAAGATGAGAGGGGCTCCAGCCAATAGTTTTGTAAGTTTTCACTGTATCGTAGATATTTAGAAACTAAGAAATCATTAATGTTAACAAGTAAAGGAACCATTTTATGTAATTCGGCGTAGATAGCAAAGAGAAATTAAGCATTATTTAATAAATATGGTTTTGGCCGGAAAAGTTTAAAGCTGACTCCTGACTGGCCCAAAATGAACTGGAGCTTGAGGGTCAAGTCACTGGGGTTTTTGGGGTGAATCAAGAGAGAAGCGAGCCACAGGAATGGTTTGGAGGCAGAAGTCAACGAGCCCTGGTGATGGGAGGGCGGATTGCCACCGTCAGGCGTTGAGACGCGTTAAGAGTAGGGAATCGTCAGTGAGCCATGAAAGACGCCGCACCGGGTGTTGTCGGAGAGAGTCAAGTTGAGATTAAGATTTTGTCGAATCACAGAGTACTTTGGGCGTCGAGAGGCCATTAAGATATCACCAAGTCTGAAAGTACATCCAGCCGAGGCATCTACGTTTGGCAATTGTAGAGACATTGTAAGACTAGGCAGTTTATATTCTAAGTAGTCGTCGGGGTCTCCGTGCACACAACTGTTATCATTAAGAGCCATACAGACAATTCTGTGACAGTAACGGTCCGCCCTGAGAGGACAGCGACGGCATGCCACCCGGGAAAAGGACTAGCAAACTTTTTATTACAGTATCCTAGTCACAGTGACCAGAACTTTAACCCATCAATCAAAAGCCGATCAAGCATCCGCAGAAATAAGTAAATAAGTATAAAAAATAACACAGCGCATGTCGTAAGTTAACACTTTCATTGCATACATTTCTTATAATGTATAGGCATAGTTGTAACCAGCAGTAATTTTTTTGACAGGTTAAGCTTGTTTATTTTGTAATGTCATTAACACCACATTATCAATATAAACGTCTAAAAATGAAGACGACGATTTCTCTCCCATTTTAATGTAAGCTTCCATATCATAATAAGAATGTTAACTCACTAGTTTGCAATAGCTATATTTTCACGATTGAATTGGTTACAACAAAGCATTTTCACATTCTTGTTTACCACTTTGTTGCAGATAATCAGCTATCAAAGCACCTCTGTTTACTGGCCTTTGGTTAACGTGGTAGGGAGCTTGTCAAGAGAATTTAGTAACCAGATGTAAATATTTTGTGTGTGTGTGTGTGTGTGTGTGAGATGGTCGTTTTGAATAGAAACTTGCCCTATATACATTACATACTTTACTTGTAAAAGGCCTTACATTTTTTTGTAACAATTTCATAACAAAATAAAACAAGTTTCCACAATTTTGAAACAAAATTTCTACACAATGTCTACACACAGTAGCATTTTATCATATTTTGACCCTTTTCTCCCTCTTAGTCTTCAAATTTCCTATTGTTTTAAATAAAAGCTAACATACACAAGGAACAAAACAAAGATAGGCACGATAAGAAAAAAGATTTTAATAAAAATCTTTGTGTCTCAACACCTAAATAAAAATTACAATTATCACATTATACGTCTTTAATCAGATAATGTCACAATTTACTTTTCTAACTAAATATTTTTATAAAAAAAAGAAGTCTGTAATTATGAGGCACAACATTATACTTAACTGAACTAGACGTATGCCCTAATCATGTTTTTTTTTTTTTTTTTTTTTCCAAAATAATTTAAAATTATGAGTAACCTTTCTATTCAGCCAACTATTCCACACATCCACCAGTAACGAACATCTAGACCATGTGTCAAATATTCTTCTTCTACCTGCCACCAAAATAATTGCATGTCGCAGAACTCTTTGCGTGGGGCATAGCAATAATTAAATTTAGAGTGTTCCCTTTCTTCATCCCCATCTATCTCCAATTATAAAAAAAGTTCGTCGCTTACTACATTTTGCCCTGCATTTTCTAATGGACAGAGCCGAGGATATTGCTTAATATTTTTTACACAGGCCTTATAGGAAAAATTGCTAGAAAATATTTCTTAAATATTTACCTGATAGTTTAGAATTATTTTGGCGATAAATGCAGCCGCCAGGCAAAGCAATTGTTCTGTAAACATTAAATTTTCAAATTACTCGGCTTTAAAAATGGCATACTTTTAAACTCGCCGTAAACATTGAAGACGCATTCTTATTGGCTAACACATTTACGACGTAGGCTTACTGGTTTTGATTAGCCGCCGCCCATCAGGCTCTATTGTGTGTTGTAACGTTACCTTGAACAAATACAAATTAAGGGTGGATATAGATAGCCTAATTAATTATATGTATGAATTAATTATAGTCTGATAATGTTTCGTACATGGCAAGCTGCCGGGTGTAGCGTCAGCGTCCTTACGAAGAGGCGCGACTGACGTCACACTGAAAAGAACAGTTTATTGGGTTTCTCGGTTACGGTAACTAGTTAAAGTATTTTGAATCAACAAGTGTATCAATTCTTGCGTTCATTCCGCCAAATCATTAACTGTTTGGCAATCGCGTAAATTTGCAACGCTTCCATCAACCCTCTGGTTTGTCCAGTGCAAGAAAGTCTAAACAACTGTGATCCTGATTCCCGTGGGGCGTCGCGGATCACGTCCAGTGTCCACCTCGTTAATTAAAAAAACCACAAAACAATCTTCCGTTTGCGAGCGACCTCACAAACCTATGTCCGCCTCGCTCTGAGTTTCGAGATGCACGACCCCCAAAAACGTGCATTTTCCACGAGCCATGACACAACCCTGCTCCAAAACCAGACAGCCAATCCCCGAGTTATATAGTTACCATAACCACGCCTCCTCGCAACGAACCATCAGCTATTCTGATCACTATGTAGTTTACTTTTCCTTTTTTTAATTTTTTTCTCGCAAATATTAAAACATTACAGAATTCCTTACCACTTTTACATCGGTTATGAACAATTACACATACAATTACATGAACCCTGAAATATTAATTCTACTTGAATATTTGTCTTTATTCACAAGACAGCCCCTGATTGGCTGATCCATACTGTTCTCTTTCTTTGGTGGGCATAGACCAGCGTCACTCGAGGTGGCTTACCCTTCCTCCTCTTTCTGTGCAGAGCAAGACAAATGTACTTGTTTCTTTTTGAAAAGCTCTGGCAACACAGCCCAGCAACGCGAATATAGGGTCAGCTTTGTCTCCAGAGTCCCTGTGGTGCAACATGTCTCTTTTCTAACACTGGTAAGGGTGGGGTTGTGGGGAAAAATCACAGCCAACATGTACTTTTGAATCTTCGTTTCCATTCCCTGCCACAAACCTCCTTTTCTTACAACAAATTATTTTCAACTGAAAGTTATACAGTACTTTAATACAACAATTAATTACTCCTTCCTATCGGCTACACAAAATGCCTACTACAGTGCATTGGAATTATTCAACGACTTAATAAAACTGATAACATTTAGCAAACCCAGATACTTAAAAAAAACTCGGAAAATTAGAGCGTTGTTAAGGGATAAGTGGTTGTAGACTTGGTAGCCAAAAACAATGATTTCACTGGTGTTAATTTTAAAGGAGTGAAGACAGCAAGCCAGAAAGGTCTTCGTAGAGTTGACACACTGCGATGTTTAAGTTATACGTCTGAGTTTATAAATGTAATTTAAATTCCAGAGTGATAACTTACGAATTCATTTTAATGTTTCAGATCTGCTAAGTATAGAATCACAAGTTTAGGTTTAAAAAGTCAGCCGAATGAAGTTCACACGACGCGTACAAAAAGTGAACTTATCGAGCTAACAGCTGTAATACATTTAACCAAACTTGGCACGGACTGGTTATCGAACGTCCTGGTTGCGAGAGTCGGGAAAATAATATAGCAGGTACATTTTTACTCTCAATAATTTTTACGTTTCTCATGAACGACATTGACAGCTGTCTCTGGAAGACTTTCGCAAGACCCCGCCCACTCCTTGAATTATCGACCAATCGCAGGTGCCTTGAACTCGCTTATTGGCTAATGATGTTGCCACAGCCAGTGAAACAGCCAAAAACACTACAGTTGCAGACATTTCGTCACAAACCGCAAGCTGTTGACTGCAACTTTTAACTTAAAAGAACGTATTTATTTTATGCTAATTAAATCATATCACATAATACACAATACCTAAAAATAAATGTTACATACATAAACTGTATTTTTATCGTCAATAGAAGACTACTAGGTCTCTTTTTGAAGTTTAAACCACGCAAGTCTGTTGATTTATCTGACTGTGCTATAGTTAACATTCTGTTAGGAGTAAATTTAATTTTATTGCTGCGCAAACAAACTACTATTAACATTTATACTCTTCTGAATTCAAGGCATAATAGACCATACAGCATAAACTACTTTATTTAAAACAATTCCATGACTTGAATGCATGTTGCTGTAGTTTGTGTATTATGTACATTTTTATGATGTCACAGGGATATAAACATGGTGGTTCATGCAAAATGGACTGCTCTTTCTATATTTAAGTTTTTCTCGAGCTACACAGACGCAAAGAAAGAAAACATGGTACTGTGGTTCGTTAATTAAAAGAACTCTTAAATAAAAATGTGATAAAAACAGAAATTTTTATTATTAAATTATTTATGTATGGAAAATAAATGGAGTATCATTATTGGCAGAACGATCCAAAATTACACTGTAAAAATTTTACATTTAACTCGGAGGTTTTCGATTCATGTTTAGTTTGAACGTTTCCTGCGTGCTCGAAGCATGTATTCGCTTGCTGGCTGTGCGGACCGACCAAAAAAGTCATGCGAGCACACCCAGTCTTTATCAGAGCCTTGACTCCAACACACGTGACATCAGCTATGTGATAATGTAATGAATACCAGTGCACAGAGAGTGAGCTATCTGTGTGCAGAAGCCTAACCTACGTCATACCTAACTTGCCCAAAATTCTTATTGAACTGCTTGTTACGAGTCTTGCGGCAGAAGAGAATTTGCATCTGTGGTTGCCTCTGCATGCATCCCGCAACTCATCTACACAAATGTGTTATAGATTGACATTGTCTGGTTTTTCGTTTCCGGTGAAAATTTGTTAGTATTTGTCTACTAAACTTAGTCATTTTCAAGGCAATGTAGGGCCTAATTAAAAAAATATGACCTATTAAAATTTCTAACAATGGCAATCTAAGATCCAACCTTACCCAATAGATTAATAATACCCAGATTTCAAAATGTGTAACAATTTGCACAGGATATCTTGCACCGTGAACGTCTATGTTGTGGCTTGGAACTGTCCCACGCCTTCTTAAGATCTGTATTATAAAACCTTTTTATAAAGACCCCTCACAATACCCTAGAATAGGGTCTTTATATAGGGGCAGTCTTTATAAAGAGGTTCAATTGTACAGTAAAACCCCACGGTTCTTGAGGAAAGGGTTGTTATAGAGAGCTAGTTGTTATAAAAGGGGTAGTTACAAAGGGGTTTTACAGTATTTACATGCTGTACATATCAAAAATAAAGTTCAAGCTACAAAAATAATTATTTGCCAAGCCAAATTTTTGTAACCTAAAACTTTTTACTGTAGTGTCATACTTTCACATCAAACAAAAATATAATCACCATTCAGAAATATTCATACAGTGAATAAATCTGTACAGAATGGACTGTATTTCTGAGCATAACACTTGAATATCTATTTCTTTGGTGTTAAAATATCACTGTCCAAACGTAAGGATATGTGATATATACATTGCAGGCAAATATGGTACAAACAAATTCCTTACACTTGTAAACAAACAAAATAAGCACATACTGGCAACATAACAGATTAATTTGTTCATGACTTCCAAAGAGAAATAAAGTAAAAGGTAAATTTTGTTTATCAACCTGTACTATTATTAAAATATAAGAAACTGGAGTATTGCTTTTAATTAATGCAGGCCGTGTCTAGTAGGTCAATTTGTTTGAAGCAAAATGGTGTGAACATTCGTAAAGAAGATACTGTTGCAGTATCCAGAAGTGGAGTTAGAAAATGCATTAAAAATGATTGTAGAAGAAAAGTGTTCTTATAGGCATGTGGCAAAAGCACTGAACATAGAAAAAATGTTCTTGTATAGGTATCTCAAGATGAAACAGATCCCAGTGAAACCTGGAAGAAAATCCGCTTTATCAATTGCAGATGAAAAGGAACTGTCTGACAAACAAAGTGATGGCAAAGTGGGGGTTTGCTCTCTCTAAAAGTGACTTTCGTTTGGTGGTGAAAGAGTTCATTTAACTAATTGGGTTACATAATTGATTTCCACGCAAGAATAATTTACCTGGTAAGGACTGGTCCCAACATTTTTGCAAAAGAAATAATTTGTCACTTAAGAAACTTGAGCCATTGAAAAAGTGCCAGTGAATAGCAACAGGCGATCCTTTTATTATTTATAATTTTTATGACTTGCTGGAAGTAAAGAAGCTGAATCTAGAGGATAAACCTCAACGAGACAGACATACAAAATAGTGGCAGGGAGTATACAACTGTGCTTACATGTGTTAATGTAGCTGGGAAGGTTTCGCCGCCTCCGATCATTTTTCAAGCTGCCAATTTACAGTCAACATGGAAGGGACAAGATATTCCAGGTACATTCTATGCTTGTTCAACAAACTGTTGGACGTCAAATGTAATAATTCAAGAATGTTTATAAAATTTTGTAAAACAGGTTAAAGAGAGATCATAGTTGATATTTGATGGACACATTACACACATAGATGCAGGAAAAGTGACTGTTGCAAAATCTGAACATGTAACCATCATTAGACTTCCAATACATATAACAGACCTACTAGAATGGGATGTTACGCTCACAGACTGATCCCGTACAAACCAGTGAAAGCTACAGAAAAATGAGTTTGTCAATTTGTTATGCTGTATGTGGACCCAGCAAATGAAACCAGAGCACGTCCTATCCGGATTTAGATCCGCAGGAATATTTCCTGTTGACTGGACACAAAAATTTCCCATTAACAGATTAGATCCCACAATAGTAAGGTACTAGTACAGACAAGAGAAGATCAACCAAGAATCAGCTACTGAGGTAAGAATATCAGACAAGAGAAGATCAGCCATCATCTTCGCCCAGAGCTCCAATAGAGTTGACTTCAGAAGGCGAAAGTAACAGTCTTCAAACATCAGATGGGGTAATCAGCAGTTTTCGAACCTCAACCAGGGTCATCAGTATGTTCTGAAAGCTTTCAATCACTCCTCTTTAAGAAAATCACCAAACAGAAGCAAAAAAACAGATGAGACATAACTTATTGATGCAAATTCCAAAATCATAACATCGAAGGAGTATGAAATAGAAATTAAAAAAAAAAACAACAACAAAAAGAAGCAGCTGTAAGAGATGATAGTGATGAAGATAGCAAAGACCTGAATCATGTAGGCCTAAAAGAAAAGTTTGATGACTGGCCTTGATTTCTTGGCTCCATCACCAAGTGCACATACAGACATCATGAAGCCAAAGGACATAGAAGTTGATTTTCTTCTGGCTTCCTTTAAAGGGAGAAGCAAAAAATCCACATTGTATCACTATGTAGTGACAGTACAAAATATTGTAAATGGGGAATTAGAAGTTGTGGGTTGTCAGTCTAATGGGGCAGGGGACAAGAAAACATTCAAAATTCAAGACAATGATGTTTCTGTAATGTCAGCTAAAGATGTAGCCTAGTCAAATACTGTATATTAAGGGGCCCGCCTACATAGCGCCTTAGCGGCCGTTCAACCTCATGGACGTGGAATTTCCCCCCACAAAAGCGGGTTGGGTCAATCCCTGTTGTGGAGGAGGTTGTCTCTCGCTCTCTCTGTTGTCCTCTCTGCTCAGTCTCGCGAATCCTTCAATTTTCCACAACACTGGCTGCATATATTCTCAGGACACATATTACAAGAACAAGATTTCCTCAAAATTTTCAGTTGTTACAGTTTTTACAAGGCACAAACAGTCACGGATTGAAAGCTAAATGATAGATCTACTAAGGTTTTAAGTAAAAATAACAAAAAAATATCGGCATTACACAAGCCGGAAAAGGCACTAATTTGGCATGTTAAGGCCCTATTTTCTAATTACTTAAACTGATAAAACTGTAACCATTTACCCTTAGTGTGAGGTACCTTAATATATTTTGTGTGTCAAGCACACAATCTCACGACTAATATGTTCTGTGAAAAAACGATTCTCCTGAACCTCTACATCACAACTTTCATAGCAGGTAGGAAGGCCCCTTAACATAAGGTACTGTAAGTTCTTAGATTTAGAATCAAAACTTTGGGCTTTCGTAAGCTATCATGCTTCCTGTTCATCCTGGGACACACTATTAAAGCATCAAAAATTACATGAAACAAATTTAGCCTACAGAATGTTATTAATCATATCCGGACATTTGACATCCATTGTAAGGCAGCTATTACACAATTTTGAACTTCCCTCTTCAACCGAGTTATTGAAATGTAACAATTACAGAAAAAGCATTTTCACATGGTCAACATTTAACTATGAACACTGGTGACCTGCATGTTACCAATCCAACTGCAAACATATGCCTAATAAGTTATAAATTATTGCCGTAATTTGTTGACATGTTAACAACGGCCATAGAAAAACAAATTTTCTGCAATTAGTAGCCCATTGTAATATGTAAGTTACAAAAAAACTGAATTAGGCCTAGATGACAGGCATACAAATTCTTTGATAGAAGCAGTCTAACTGGATCACTTGATACTTAGTATCATACATTTCAATGAACTTTCTAGTACTATATTAAAATTTGGAGAAACCCATTCAAACAAATGAATTTAATAACAGCGATAAAAACATAAATCTAAGCTTCGGTCTATTCACCTTTAACAAGAGATACATTTCACAAATTTTTTTTAATAGGATTCCATGCACCCACATGAATGTAAATCAACCTGTAGGCTATATAAACGCTATGAATAATACCTAGCCAATAATAGGTAATATCGAGAAACTACACTTATTTTCCCCTAAAACATTTCATAAGGAGCCACACGGGGTGTTCATACGGACAGTTGATGAATTGCTGGTAGACAAAGTTGTCGCGAAATGGATTAGACACTTCAAGGGACTGAGACAGAGGGTAAAAGTGGTAGAGACTGTATCGCCACAAGAAGTGTGCTTAGTCCCTTGTTGTTTATAATAATGGCAAATGACAGACATGGGGCTGAGTAGCAGGATAAAATATTTTGCAGATGACTTTTGTACGCAGAGGTGGGTGGTGGGAAAAAGTTGCAGGATGACACTGATACGATACGTTTACGGACAGAAGAGAACAAAGTGAAAATAAATGTGAGAAAGACAAGGACTGTTCGATTTACGAGAAAGGTTAGGAGTTTGGATGTGTACAGACCTGTAGGAAAAGCAGGAGATAGAAAAAACTTCAGACTTCTGCCTGTTGTTTTGTACCTACTGACAGGATTCCTTTTGTGGAATAAGCCAAATTTATTCACTTCGTTTATTTTTTTTTGTGCTTGGATGCTCTGTGTTATTTCATAGTTAATCACTGGCTGAATTCCTTGAGGAATTGTGTATGTTTACCTTTGTTTGCAAGTTACAAAGTCCTTTTGTTTATTTACTTGTCTGTCTGTGTGCATTCTGTCGTTTTCCGTGACACACCATTTACTGCAATGGTGTACGTCCAAAATACTTCTTTAGTGTGTATGCTTTTCTATTTCTGTTTTCTAGATATGCTTAGAAACATGGTTTCGCTGCACCTCAAAACTGCTAAAAACTACATTTTGAAATTGCTGTCACATAAAAAAAATACCAATTGGAATCATACAACTACGCACTTTCCATAAATAAAGTGTACGCCTACCGCTTTAAAGTCCCATAGGAAAACGTCAACATCCAAAACACTGCACACACTTTTGGCACCCTGCACATAAAGACGATATGGTTGTTGATGAACAAGCCAGACTAGCTCTTATCACCTGCCTATTTCCATACCTCTGATGGAACATCAAGAGCTTGCTGTATGGGACTCTTAAGACAAACTGACTCAAATATGTGTCAACACAGTACCAGAACCAATATAAACAGGCCTACAGTTTTTTCAGATTCTTTTGTAGCAGTTAAAGTAACATCTGTGAATATTTTCATATGCCTATTAACGTCCGAGGCTGAATTATCTACCATTTACCATGTGATGATTTGCAATACAGCCTACACCATTTTCAACACATAATTAGCCAAGAAACTGTGCAAACTCACATAATAAATAGACAGAAAAACAAACGAGCAGGCATAAATATGAAGTGATTGGCTTTGCTATCTCTGTGGTTATTTTTATATACCTAACAATCACTGGATGTTATTAAATTTTGCACAGTCTATTGTTTGTGGTTCTATTTTACATTAAATAAATGTGTTTGTCCTCTCGTGTGTTTTCTATCAACGTGTGTTTTCTATCTACGAGTACTACTCTAAAAGTACTTGTGCACCATATTGTATTATGTAATTAGTCACCTTAGTGGCCTCTTCCCACCAAATCACCAAATAAATAATAACTCGCTCTCAATTGAACAAATGAACCTGTAGCAAGTTCCAACTGCTTCGTCAAATCACTTTCAAAACTCCTAAACTGTCCAACACCCTTCACCTTTAACTCCTCACCGACCTCCTAAGCCCACATCATTCAATTCTACTCTTCAACCTCTGAATCTATTACGTTTAACTGAAACAAAAATAGATCTATTACGATTTCAGTTGATTTTATTTCAGTATTGTTGCATTCAAATAGGAAAATACCCTGAACTACATTAGGTACATTAGTCAGCCAATCCATAGCACTGTGAACGTAATGATGCCAACATGCTTAGGCAGCCACATTTGTAATTTACTTCCTACCGTACAATGAATAAGGTAACTATTATTAATGTTGAAATAGGGCCTATATGAAGTAGGCCTAAGAGCTAGTGATTTTCTTTCAAAGGTTAAATCTTTATTGCTTACATTATCCCAAATGACCTATAACAGCAAGTTTCTTTCTGCACTGCTAACTCCTTTTAGTACCATCACCAACATTTCTCCTTATAGGAGAAATACCTCTCTCTACCTGCTTTCTGCACCATAAGTCACCCTGCATAGTTTCCCACTGACTGCTTTACATGCAGAGGTGGGTAAAGGGAACAAGTTGCAGGATGACATTGATAGTATACAGTTGTGGATTGAAGAAAAAAATTAAAAACATGAGAAAAACAGATTGTTAGCTTTACAAGGAAGAAGGCTAGAAGTATGGATGGATACAGCTGGGAAAGGCAGAAAGTAGTGTTGCAGGGTGACAAGGTAGAGAAGGCAGGTAGGCTACAGTGAGTGGTGTCTTTAGGAAAAAAGCTCTAAGGAATGCTGGGAAATGTATGGGAGTATAGGCCTATTATAACTGTACTGCTGTTAGATTATGTAGCAGCATAGTGAGACCAGTACGTGGAACTGGGGTGTGAGAATTGGAGAAAGCATAAAGACGGGCAGCGAAGTAGGTAAAGGATAAATGGAAAAGACAAGGGCAGGCTGGTGGTGATGAAGGTTAACTTTCGGCCACTAGTAATGTTGAAAGACTGAAGAGTGGAAAGGCAAGTCCATGTACAAGGTGGTGAATGGCGAGAGAGACTGGGGTAAGTTAGGCTGCCTATTAACTGGCAGAGTATAGAGGACGTGAGAATAAACATGAGAGGATTCTGATGTGGAACATAACTGAACGGGGTAGGTCATTTATGCTTAGGCTGGTGAAGGAGTTAAACTTACTTTTGGATGAGTTGGTAATGGTGTAGGGGTTTGAAAGTTGGGAAGTTTGATAGACTATTAATGAAGAGGTAATAGCATGCCACCAGGCGGTTTCCTAACAGCAAGTAAAAATCAATAATAGTCACTATTATAACATTAACTGTGATAAACTGTCTCTTGAAAGTTTTTGAAAAATTAGGCACAACACATTTATTTATTTATATTCAACTTATAGGTAGATTCAGAAAAATAACACCCATATCTAGTACTCTTGTATACAGGCCGTTTAACTCACTAACCCTGTAGCCATTCACACGACACAAGGTCCCTACACGTTGAGGTAAACAATTACGTGTTCACCTTCTTGTACGAGAAAGATGTATGGAGCACTAGGCTTTTAAGCTCATGTTTGGTTTTTATTACCTTTAATAAAGACTTAAGAAAGGTAGGATGTTATAACTCTCCACTAACAACTGAAAAATTTGGATCTTTCACAGCAAACAAACAACTTTACTAAGCACTTCAACTCACTATTAAGTACTTCAAAAAAATTGTATTTAGAGAGGAGTCACAATATCGTACTGCAGATATGTATCATATTTATAATGTACTGTCATTAATTCCAGAATCACTCAAATTGTTTACATTCCCCAAATACTCTGACAACAGCTGACCCACGTTACGCCCCCAGTTAACCCCTAACATCAGTCACTATCACCAGCATGAAAGTCCAGAATTAAAAAACTTTACCGATATATCTAACTATTGCCCGTCATTTACAATAGGCTACACTTCCGACCGCTAACATATCAAGAAGCACAACTCTTCATAAATTAGCATTAAAAAAACTGAATGAAAATCTAGGCCCTACACGAAATACAAAAAATTTTTACTGTATTGGCCTACGTATGTTCGGTTTACTTGCAATACGATTACACTCGGCCTAGTTTTAAATTACCTGTTAGCTACTTCCAACATACAGAATGAATGTCAAACCTAACCCCAAAACTACAAAAAATAAACAATCGCCAAATAAACATAACTTTTATCCGCAAAACGAATACAATCTGCAAATATCACCATCTAACGAACAAAAATGAGCGAATATACGACAAAATTTACAGGACACGATTCAAAACGTGGAAATGTAAATAGAACCATTAGAATCGTGCCGCTGATGAGGGCTTACACAATATAACTAAGAACACTTTAAATTTGAGTACAACAAATGTTTCATTAAAAAACAAAGTTGTAAATGCATTCATTATACAGTTTAGAGCAGTTAATACTGTCAAAATACAACGCTGTGATGGATTTTCATTCTTACGTTTGGATCAGATGGTAGCCAGCTTGCGTGTTCCACTTCACTACACGCATAATGACAGAACTGATAGCCACTCTCATAGCAAAGATCTGCTTACACCTTTCACTCCATATTAATTCCCACCACTGGAGAGCACTCATTTTAGATCACATTGCCAAAATACCAAGTAAAGACAGCATTCAGCCATCTTGATTCGTCTGACTTTGCACGGAGACAACACGGCCAAAGTGCACACTAAACACAGCATTCTACACAGCCAAATTTTACAAGCCAGCCTTTGGTGACAAAAACTTCAACTGTGAAACTGAAAACAACACCGATGCGAACCCTTACTTTGCCCCTGTGGCTGGTCATCTCCGCTCTCTCGGTCCGACATATCCTTCTCTTCGAAAGCGATTTAACCCTCGTTTTCACTGCAAGGAATTTATTCCTACGCAGGAACTTCGTCCGCAACACTTGAATACTTAAAAAAGTAGGTCTTTGTTATTCGAACCAACTGAAAACGAAACCAGGTTGCTTGGTATATTTATTCGAATTCATCACACATACTGTTCCAACTGGTGTATTTTTCTACCTGCTTAAAAAACGAAAGAAAGAATGCGTGAATTAACTCTACTATACACCAGGATGTGACGTTTCAAATGCTAGTCTGCTGCAATGAAGCCTTCACCAAAACAACATGAAGCATTAAAGTAAAGATAGGAAAATTTTATATATTTTAACACAAATTCTATAAATAACTATAAATATCTAAAAATAGATTTTAATTCCATTGAATGTTATTTATTACATATCACCCGTATTGAGGATAGTAAAACATCATCAATAATAATATAAGTTAGACATTACACAGTCGGCAAAGAATTTTAATAACTATTTTGTTGAATCTGTTAACAAGGTTAGAGTACCTACAGTACCATCTGATGTTTTACTGCAGCAAATGAAAAGACCTAGCTACCAGTTTGAAAGGAATTATGTGACTTTGACTAATGAATTTGTACTTAATACTGTGTTAAAAATGAAAGCTTCAGTAGTAACGATGTATATGGTTTGACTACAAAATTCTTATTCATATAATTCCTGCTATTGTGTGGCCCCAGCCCGTGGTGTGGCCACATGTCTTCTATCTTAATGGCCGTATTAATGAAGGTGTTTTTCCAAGTTCTCAAAAAATTGCAAGAGTTATTCCTGTGTTTAAGAAAGAGAATCTTATAAATAAATGTTCAGTTGGCAGTGTCATATATTTTGAATGTATTGTTGAGTGTGTTGAAGTTGGTACCAGTGTTTCAACACTGCAGAGTGTTTGAAACAATTCCATCGGCTGTTAGAATGAAATATACTGTTGTATAAGTGCCGAAAATATAAAGTTGAAAATTCACTCGTTGCTTCAGTTTTTTTACTGCATCACACTTAACAGGTTATGGGCCAAGGCCATAACAGTTTAACCTTTTTCAGGGGAGTGGGGGAGGAGGGGGCAAGATTTTTTTTCGACAGTGACCTTGTTGCATCTTTTTTTTACTAAGCATGTATAAATTAGAAACTTGAATAATATAATTTAGTTTTATGTGCTTAAATTAGCATTATTTAAATTACAAAATACAAAAACTATATTTTATAAAATTCTAAATCCACGGAGGGGGCCTTTAACCTCCCCCCTAAATGACGCCCCTGACTTCTAGTGCAGAAAGACTTGTGATAGTAAGCAATCATCAGCTGCAGAAACAAAATGAACTGACCTATAGCCAATTAATATGTAGGCAAACTATTAAATAATTTGTTCATTGATACATAAAAAGTTGACAGCTAATTGTATGTCATCTAATTGTGTGTGATGCTTAACTTGTGTAGCCTATATATACATTTTGTAAAAATGCAGCAGTTTAGGGTTGCATTTCTTTTAAGACAGATTTTTCACTTGCCTGCCTGCCACAGGAGACCAAAAAATTATTAATCAGTCTGTTCTTCTTCGACATTTAATTGGTAAGTCGTACATACGATGCGGGAAAGTAGGTCAGAGAAATTTCCGCATACCAACGAACACTTTATCGACAGACGTTGATCACTATTTGCAGGTTAATCCTCTGGGAGTACATTGGTTCGCTCGCACAGTAATGACATCGCACAGCTGTATTCTAACAAGTTTCAATAGCTAATTATGTACGGCTAATATAGGTACCAAACTGTGTGATGTAAATTTTAAAGGTCTACCATGAGGACAGTGTATCGGTAGATTGATTAATTTACATGCTGAAACAGAAATTAATACCAAGAATTAAATTTTAGAAAACACAAATTAACAAACAAACCTTTTATGTGCAAGGCTATATAGTAAAGCTAAATAGCGATTCACGGGCACGACAATCAACACACACCTGTAATAGTGAAGTGAGTACAAGATGAAAACAAAATTTTACTGTTCCAAGCCAGCACCGAGGTTAATTTAATTTCACAGTAATTATTACGTTATACTGCGTTTATATTGCACGTGTTATACGGTGACATCGTTTATTACGAATAATTCGACATAAATAACGAACTAACAGTTATCCTCCTCCATAAGACATAATACACAACAAATACGAACGTGCCCCCTTAGCTGTCAAAATAAGTGTCTGTCTCACTCACACAAAGAGTAGTTACAGAGTTTGCCGTCGACAGCAGTAAATAGCGCTGAAAGCATAGGAACAAGCAGTCTATGTATTTCTAGGTCGTTGTTAGTGCTCAATAAGGAGATCGTAGACCCTATCTAGTGTCAGACCCCTGGAGGTCTATTCACTAACTATTAAGGTAACCTTAACTCGAGAGTTATGGCCAGTCACCTTAAAATTTGCCGTAATTTTTACCGGAGTGATTCAGTAAGCATTTTGCTTACCTTAACTTGAAAGTGAGCGACCGTAAGTTAACAGATGGGTCTAGGGTGGTGTTAACTTATTGGCTTGCCATAACTTGTTTACAAATGTGTAAAAATCATGGCAGATTAGTGAGGTTAGAACATTTCGTAGCCCGAAACGACGATAGTGAGATTAATTTATGTTGGATTTGCAAAAAATCCACCGTAAATTAAATCATTATTATTTTAGATGGAAAAACCATACAGCTCATGTGTATATTCGTCTTAATAAAATATTCGTACAGGGAATAGTATCTGCCGAGTGACGAGCCGTATTTTTGACGTAATTATCGCTGTTGCATATTCAAGTAATTAATTGTAAACAGCTCGTGTTTTGTCATTAATTAACAAGTGTTTGTGTTTTAAGCGAAGGGTTGTTGTTCAAATTGAGTGTGGAAACATATTCTGTGTCAGACAGGATTGCTTGAATACTCTTGTATGTTAGTTTTTTTTTTTTTTTTTTTTTTTTTTTTTTTTTTTTTTTTTTTTTTTTTTTTTTTTTTTTTTTTTTTCATATTTCTGCTGCATAAAATAAATGTGTTTGATTCAGCTTTTAACTTATTCGTCTCAAATAAACCATAATAATTAAAATCAGTGCGGTATACGAGCTAGGTTATAGATTAGAAAATTGCAAATCAGCCAGCCTACAGTAACTTAGGCCTTGTTAACCCCACGGAGAAAACACTTTGCAGTTGATTTCATATTGCTACAGTTCAACATTTTTTTTTTTTTTTTTTTTTTTTTTAGGAATTGAATTCTTCATCCAACTAATTACCCACAAATAAAATGTACACCCTCTGTCAAACATCATTAACATGACTGTGTAAACTATGTTTAGTAATAATAATACCCTTGCAATTGGGCCGACACCTGCAGAGACAACTACTTTATCATCTCAATCGTTTTCCCTCAAGTGCTTCGTGAACTTCCGCACATTCCTACTAGTCACCAAATCTTCCTTCAACACATTCCACTCCCTCACTGTTCTCATTAATATGGACCGCCCTCCCTGCTCTGTCCTTCGCCAAGTTCTCTGAATCCAACCACTTTTTTATGTAGCTCTGTACACACCTTTAACTAACTTTGTATTTAGGCTAATTCACCCCATCCCCCTCCATTCACCACCCTGTACATTCTGACCAGTCTCTCCAACTTTCTTCTTTCCTTTAGGGAATGCCGACCCATCTCCGTCATTACTAAAGGCCTGAAGTATCTTTAATCCTTTACATCCTGCCCCACTCTTCTCCACCTGCCTTTCACCCACTGCGCAGCCCACCTCTGCTCCCCCTTTCGGCTCCTGTATCTCCCGCTCTACATAGGGGTTCCAGACCGCTGCTGCATATTCTAATATTGGTCTAACCATGGTGTTATGTGCCTTTTCCGTTACTTCAGGGTTAACTTCATTCAGTACTCTATTCTACCAAACACTGAGCGCCTTGAGGGACACGTGCACATTGCTGCAGTGGAGGTTCAACGCTGCTGGCTGATCAGCAACCACAATGAGCTCCAGTGCACTTATGAATGAACACTGAAAATGCCCATTGACTTTTAAAAATTCAAATAGGACTAAGCCTGCCGTACACTCATAATAGCAGTGGATCTTGGAACGAAATATTAAGCTAAGCTGCTGTAATTGATTGTAGTATTGCTTTGTGATATGTATAGGTGAGGGGAGAGGTTGTGGTGTGTTCAGTGGTCTAAAAAAAATGTACATATGTATCATGTATTAAAAAAATATTATTTAGGTAGGCCTATAGTTTCTGAAAAGTATTTACCTTATGCGGCAATAAGTTAACAAGTTATTTTAAAAGGGTGTGCAAGCCATAACCTAGGTAGAGTAAATGAATTGTACCGAAAGACTCAGAGCTAGTTCCATTAATGTACATATTTTTATCCTATTGTTAGCTGGACTCATTTATGTGTGCCTGCCTAACCCTTCACATTTGGTTATCAGATATTTCATTACTGAACCCACTTCAAGTCAGTGGTACATTGTATGCAGGTGGCATGAACATCACCTGTACTGCTACGCAGGGAAAAGTGGGAATGGTAGTAATTGTACATAAACAATAGCAGACTGGTTGTAATGTAACAAAGCTAATCATTATTGAGAATAAAAGAAACAACACAGTGTTAATAAAATAAAGTAGGCTATTATGGGGTCAGTTGTGAGCAAACATGATTTTTATTATTATACATGTATATATGTAGAAAAAAATTGAATTGAACAATCCTAGAGAAAAAATTTTTGCCAAACATTTTGCTAGATTGACACTTTAACGACGAAGTTATTTTCGCTTAATATTTCTTCCGGGACTGAATTTATTTTTGCGAATATTTGCTTTTGAACAACTCTTAAACTTCACTTTATTTCATAACAAACCAATATAAGTCATTAAATTCATGAATAAACTACACGAAAATAGAAGCGGGCGTATACGCCCTCTGCAGTCGACAGGGCGAGACCAAGGCGGGCATATACGCCCGCCGCAGTCCTGAGGGCGAGACCATGGCGGGCGTACACGCCCACTGCTGTCGATACAGTTAGTTTGTTGTAAGCGAACACCTGCTACTCGCCTGACGAAAGGGGAGGTAGGTTCGTTTTGCGACAGCTGCAGTAAGGGGTGGCATCCTAGAATGTAGGGGATGGGTAGTGTTTATAGAAAGCAAATAAAAAAGTTTCTTCATTTCAGTACATGCTCGTAGTTCAAAATGTCTAGACGCGTTTCTGCGCGAACGCAACATATTGTTGAATTAGCTCTTAACAACAAGCTTCCAGAATCGGAGGATTCAGAGTCGGACGATGATGTATTTTCTAATGATAATTTATCTGATAATCCTGACTATGGTGAGGTAGCATCAAGTGAGTGTTCAGTTTCTTCGGTAGAAGACGAACCGGATTCCGCGACAAGAAAACGTCGTCGGACAACTGAAGGGCGTGTTGAATCTACAGGACGAAGAGAAACTTCTACTGAAGAAAATCCTAGTGAGCTAGATGGTGTAGAAGAGGTTCACATTGTTGAAGAACACAGTTAAGAGGAAACAGGTGAGGTTTTTGATGTAAATTGGAAAATTCCTCAAGGTCGCCAAAAAAATTTTTTTTCACTATTTCCCATGGTGTACCTCAAGAGTTCAAAAAAATGTTGGTAGAAGCAAGCCCTTATGAAGTTTTTGAGAAATTTATAGATGGCAAAATTGTCGGTTTGATGGTGGAAGAAACTAACAGGTTTGCAAGTCAGACACTAGAATCTTTAGGACAGGATGCTAAATTTAAATGGATTCCTACTAATGAATGTGAAATGACAAATTTTTTGGGCTTTATTGGTTACATGGGCCTCGACAAGAAACCTTCATTGCGCAGCTACTGGAGTACCAAAACATTTTACAAAAATGATGTTGCTCCAGCCTGCGTGTCCAGAAACAGATTTGAACTTCTTTTACGTTTTTGGCATTTTTCGAACACTGAAGACTGCCCCCCTGGAGATAGGCTGTACAAAATTTCGAAATTCATAGATCAGCTTGTTAACAATTGCCAACCTATGATGACACCGCCTCAAACAGTTTGTGTGGATGAATCATTAGTAAAATTTAGAGGCCGCCTGGTAATAAAACAATACATTCCTAACAAGGCTGCAAAATATGGTGTAAAATTATTTAAGTTGTGTGCAAATAAAGGATACACTTGGAATTGGAAACCTTATGGTGGTAAGGAAAGGGATCCTGGTGGCGCAGTACCCACGAATGTTGTGCTGCAACTGTCTGAAAAACTGCTTGCTGCAGAAAGAATAATCGTAACAGATAACTATTATTCTAGCATTGACTTGGCTAATAAGTTACTGGATCGAAAAACACATTTACTGGGCATACTCAGAGTTAATCGGAAAGGAAATCCTAAACAAGTCATCACAAAGAAGCTCAAAAAAGGCGAAATTATCGCACGAGAAAACGATCGAGGAATTGTTGTGTTGAAATGGAAAGATAAGCGTGATGTGCTTATGATTTCAACAACACACAATGCGGAAATGGTTGAGATTGAACGAAAAAACGGGCAAAAGGCGCAGAAACCGAACATGATAGTGTATTACAATCATGGAAAAACACCCATAGATACATCTGACCAAATGGCATATAAAGTCTTACACAGTGTAGTATACACAAAACTGATGTAATTGTAATTACACACAAATGAAATCCATAATATTTATATTTTAGCCCGCATATATATATACTTTAACGTTTTTTAAAATGTATATAATTGGATTGTGTGCCAGTTATCTCACTACCTACACATTTTCGCCAATTGTTTTCGTCCTGTATTTACGATTTGTTCTCGTGGCTAAATATTAAACAATAGACAGTGGTATTTATATGCTTTGTATACATGCCACATATACATACACAATGCATCGTAAGCTTTGTTTTTCTATTATTATCGATATATAAACGTAATGGACGATTTGAGGTACACGCCCTCTGACGTCACACAGCAGAGGGAGAGTACTGTGGGAAACAAAACTTGTTTACAAACACGCTGATTTGTTAGTCGGTGATGGCACAAATAAAAAAATTTGCACACTCATAGACTTGCACGCAAGTGTAAAAAATATGAGTTTCATTTCGTGGTTAAGATACGCAAATGCATAGAGTCAATTTTTACCTGAAAAAGTGGCTAATTTCGAACAAATAATTCTTTTCTTTACATATGTCTCATCCTGGACTTGTGAAGCCAAACGCCTGTTATGAGGTTGATCCATGGGGGTGGCACTGGTATAGGGGACTTGTGTTGCTTATTTTTTTTTTTTTTCAGAAGTAAACGTTATCTGCACAACGAGAATGGGTGTTCTAGTAGCCAACTCTTATTTACGTGACGTTGTTAGGAGCATGTCCGCCATGTCATGTTTTTGACTGATCCTGCTTTGTGGTTTTAGTGGCAGACTTCACAAACGTTTTGGGATGTATCTATGGACGAATGTTAATGCAGTCGCATTAAATATAATGTCTCTACCATATTTGTGGGGGACAAAATGTGCCATGTATAATATTTACAGGCAAAATATGTTCAGAAAAATGTGTCTGTGCACCAAACCCAAACATAAATATAAACAAACAGAGTGGGGATGGTAAGGGAGAAATAACTGGTCTGCATATGCAATGGTTAGAATTTTACATTCTCGCCACTGAGAGTTTGGTGTGCTGCTGTTCCGTGCAAAGCAGCGAGGTCAGAATAAGCGACATCAGTTACAAGCTTGAATTTCCTCTCTTTCCGTAGGAGCATAGAGGTAATATACAAGATGTTTCTTAAATAGGGGGACAAACTCCGCATTTCTTTACATGTGATGGGTTTCCATCCAAACCCACCTTTTTATTGCATATCATCATTTAAGAATGCTCCTAAGTTCTGTGTTTTGCACCTTAAATACACAGCACACAGCATAGACAATAGTGAGTTCATGTGTTTATTTTGTTGTGTTCCTTGAATTGTTGATGGTGCACATTCAACGTTCCCTACATGTTTCTAACTCACGATACCATTGTTTCGGGTACTCTATCGCTGTAGCTTCATTTGTGATTTGCAAGAAAACTAGGAGTCCTAGACTATTGCAACAAGAGGACCTTTTTTGTTAGACAGGTAACATTACTCAATAAACCATATTCAGATGTTCGAAAATACGGATAGTAAAAAAGTTATATGCAATTAGAGGGTAGCCCCCACCCCCTTGCTACTTTCATGAGGGTGGAAGGTATCAACTAACATTCTCTGTTGGTTTGCAGATCCCAATAGCATTACGCAATGCAGAAAATATTGTAGTTTTATGTCAATTAGTTTCCGATATTTTGGGAAAATACTGTTTTAAAATTCGATGTTCAGAGGCCCATTACTCCCTTAACATTGCGTTTAGGTGAAAAGTGCAAAATATGTTTTCGTCATAGTTTTTCGTAAGGAACACGCAAGCGGAGTTTGTCCCCCTATTTAAGAAACACCCTGTATAGTAGAGGGAACAAGATGTCACAAATGTGTGTCCAACATGGTCTCGAGAGTTTGTGTTGTTTATTTATGTTTTTTCGGTGTAAAAATGCAGTCGTGTTTGAAACTCATTGCGTACCTTCCATACTATATATTTAGTCATGTGGTGTCACCAAGATCTCGGTTGAAAACCTTATAGTAAGTATGTAGCTAATATTTACTTTTTACTAAAAACAGCTGTGTTAAGGAAAACAGTAACGTGGCAAACATTGTTTACATTTCTCATTCTGAAATTTCAACACAATCATACTATGCGATAATATGGTAGTATGCTAATCTTAGTTCATTTATTCATAAGGTACCAAAATAACCCAACATAGTTGTAGTTACTTAGCAATTATTGTCTTGGCTCTCAATGTTATTTCAAATCTCCCGCACATATTTCACTAAAGTCACGTGATACATGTTGAACATACAATTTCGTACGCAGCTGTATAGAGGATACTCCCTCTACCCTATATTTAATCTAAGCGTAGAAGTAAGTGATCTGTGTTATGTTATGGTATCCATGGAGGTAGGAATTGTATCCCACCCCAGACTAGAGCTCCGCCTCATTTAAAGTCGTCCCCTAACCAACACCCTGCCGCGCCCCTTTGTTTTGACGAAGGAAAACATGACCTACACAAGTTCAATTGGACTTCAGCCTGAAAGCGCTTTCGCCCAATATCTCGTTGGTACAGATGGTCGTTCATGCATCAGATCTTCGGTGTTCCCGTGATTTCTATGAATATCATTAGTTGTGACGTCACACGAGAGCTATGGTTCCTAACAAATGTTTGTTTTGAAAGTTTAACATTGAAAACTCCATTTGGTATCCCGACGTATTTTTGTAATTACCTACGTTAAAAAATACAAATATTTTCGTTTATATCTAAATAATTTCAAACACGAGTGCGGCTGAACTTCTCTCGTAAACTGATATCGACAGAGACGAAAAAATTCAATACATGTAGCAGGAAAATACATTTGTTCTGGGCCTTGCGACTTGTATAGCATGCATCGTTACAAAATAATTTTATAAGGGGCGGAGATTGTTACAACTTAGGACGTTATAATGTGTATAAATAATATAAAACTGAATTCGCGCATACTTGTAGGATTGAATAAACTAATTATTTTCACATTAAGCGAAGTTAGGCAGAGACTGTTAAAATATAAGCCTTATATACAAATGCTGCTGGTGACGAACATTAGGGGTACCGTAAACCGGGGTTACTTTGCACCAAATTTCCTGTTTTTCCATCATAATAATTTATAAGTTGTTCAGCAAAGTCGGAAAAAAATTTGTAATAGTTACGTTGCGTTCTTTAGTCCTTAATGAAGCGATCCATATAATAATTATCATAAAATGAATTGCCTGATAAGCCCAACAGATTTAAATAATTTGGTGCAAAGTTACCCCAGTGAGTAGGATACTTTGCACCAACACTATAATTCTGTCATATTTTAATGGTAAACGAAAACTGGTGCAAAATAAAACACAGGGCATACGGAATTGCACAAGTACTATATTTTTGGAATAAAACAAACACTTTGTCTCAACAAATGCTGGTTATATGAAAAAATCAGCAACAAAGTCTTATAGTTGTCTGAATAAATTAAAGGAAAACCACAAATATTGCACATTAATGCTAGCATAAGTCCATCACATCCACTTTATCTTCTCCAGCTCTAGTACTCTACACACTCCCCTTTTGGAAATTAGTTTTGGTGGGTTGATGTGGCCTATTACATCCTTCCAGTCATAGGTAGAAACATCTGGTCTTGCAGGCCATTTCCAGGATTTCACTGATCTCACCATTGATGAAATTTCTACTTCTTCATCACACAACTTCAATATTTTGCCAGGGAATATTTCCCCTTCATACTGGAAAGCCACGTGTTCCCCGACTATCTTCTGGAGGGGTGGTAGTGCCAAAACGTCTC
>PNEQ01101845.1:0-31476 GCA_003012365.1 Medauroidea extradentata | reverse complement strand
CCACACGGAACTTGCCAGATATTTGCTGTGGGATTATTAAAGGCTAAGTAGCGATTGACGACTTCGTTATAAAGTTTAATACTGTTCTAAAATATAATGGGATGAATTTAAATCCAGCAGAAATTATTTTTTATGTCTTTTAACCAAAAATAATTAATGAAAATTATTAACATTTTTTTAAAAATTCTGTCCGAGTTATACGAAGTCCGGGACATCGAGGTCCGAGTTATCGAGGGTTCACTGTACATGGAAACTCATCCTCTAAAAATACTATCATGGTTTGTAAGTGTCACACTGGAAATGTGAATTAAAATAAAAAGATTCATCAATAAGACTCTGACTCATATGTTTGGTTATTTTTGTTTCTAGGATTTAAAGCTAGCCTCAGTTTCACCTCAGATATTTGTGTACAAACATAAACTTCACTTTTCACAGATTTAAATTTGCCGCATTTTTATGAAAGCCAAAAAGTTAATGTAAAGATTTTTATACCCTTCTTCCAATTACAGATGCCAGTATTAATGAAAGTCATATATCTTTTAGCTCAAAATTAGTAAAAATTTTCCTCAAAAGTTCACTCCGTTATAGAACAAAAGGAAACACATTTTAATTGGTCACAAATTTTGAATTTTCTGGCATGACAGGAAGAGAAAGGCACACTTCCATTAAGGAATATTAAGGTGAACATAGATCCCCAACTGTAGGTGTCTTTAACTCTGGTGTCCAATTACTGGAATGGTTTTTAGAATGTGGTCTCTCCTCCAATTTTCTTAACCTTTGATCATACATTTGTACAGCAAACACAAATAAACCACACATATTTTACTGTTTTTTGCTATGTGGTAAAACACACCACCATATTATTTGAATTTCTTATCTCTTATGTTATACATGATCTCCACTTTTGAGAATGTAAATTAATTTTGTTTAATCCTACCATGGCTGCCTACACTGGACTGCACTGCCAGCATCATGAATATGCATAAGAAACTAACTACTTAAGTAATACAATTTGTATTTAAAAATTACCTGGATTAATAGATTGCCAGTAATACTAAATAAACTTTTCTTAAAATGTTTAATATAAAATTTACTACCAGCAAAGCAACAAAAACTTTTGGAGGAACGCAGCTAAATTGGCCTTTTAATATTCCTGGGTAAATACTGGGTAGAAGAAAATTGATTTGTTCCCTTCCCAGCCCAAAGTTGGCAACTTCACAGTGATAATAATGCCCTTGGCTGTTGGAAAAAAGAGGACAGATGATAGAAAACCTTAAGAGGGCGTGATAAATAATTCAAAGCTAAAATCATTAATCTATAACAGTAGGTTTCTTATAGCCAATTTGCGAAAATTAAACAATAGCACTCCTAGACAATAGTTTTAGCCAAGGTTTTAAACAAAACTGTTTCCAGTATTGCGAACTTCTGAGGCACAATCTCTGACGCCGGAACCTCGTGCATTTAACTGCAGCGCAAGAGATCACACGTAACAAATTAGTATTTCTGGATAAATATTTACTCATAAAGTTGGCAAATACCATTATCTAGGATTGTCATTGAGTATTTTATCCATATTGGCTTCGAAAAAAGCATAGAAATCAATTGATATTTTCAAAGTATATTTATCTACCACACACTCTTAAGTAGTCAACTTGTAACTGTGATGTTTTAGTGTATCAGTATCAGAAAAGTTAACTTAAGTAAATTTCAAAGCAGAGAGAAAAATTATAGTTCAGCTAGGGCAGAGAGCACTAAGAAAATTTTACTATAAATATAATCTTACTCTGAACTACTATACACACACTGTATGTGAAATAAACTGTCTTAATTATTGGTTTTAGAGAATCTGACACATGATCTCAAAGATGAAACATTTTATAGTAGACTATGAAAATAAAAATTTAAAAAAACATTTTTAAAAAAATCTTACTTTCTAGTATGTAAAATTTTTTATCATCTGTTGTTATTTTCTGTAACATGATATATTTTTTTAATATATTATTTGTTTAAAATAAATTTCCGATGTTTTGAATAAATCTTAAGTTATAGTAAAAATATATAACACCCTAGTTTTTGTTAATTTAAATCAAGTGTTGTCAAATGTCTATATGTTCTCGATTCTAATAAGAAACACACAAGCTTTAAAGATATAATAAAACCATTCAATCAGTACAGTACTTCTCATTAAGGAAAAAGAATGTTGAATAGATTTTGTTATACTCCCTGAACACTTTAAGTGTAATAAATATTATCAGACATCTGCTTGGATGCAAGACAAAAAAAAAAAAACAGCAAGTCACATCTCATTAATTACTTACTTTGGTTTGATATACTAGTACTCCATAAACCTTCCTCCTGCCTATCAGTTTCGTCCAAGTCATCAAAGAGGCCACCTTCTCTGATTTCTTTACTACCAGGTCCAAACAGAGAACCTTCAAGATCACTTCCACCACCAAAGAAATTATCTGCATCTGCAAAAAATTTTTACATGTTTTTCACATAGCAATAAAAGTTAAATGCATATGAAAAATATGATAAGTATCAGTACTTAAGTAAAACATAATCCAGTGCAGACAAAACTAGCCAGTAAATAGAAATCATATAAGACAGCATGAAACTCAGTCAGAAGAATTTAATAAATCTAATAAGCAACTTTGAATAAAATATTATTTCTCAAACAAATGCAATGAAAGAGTTTAAGTAATTATAATCTGTAGTTAAAATAAATGCATTTCCTTACTCTGTGTGTGTGTGTGTGTGTATGTGTGTGTGTGCGTGTAGCGTGTGCGTGTGTGTGTGCGTGTGCGTGTACACACACACACATATACATACACATATATCTTATTATAATTAAATATTATGAGCATTACCTAATACTACATCACCAATTTACTACCTAAAAGAGACCATGCCAATAAGTTAAACTGACAAAAATGTTAGGAATATGTATAACATACGGTATACAGGACTAATTGGTCAAGTTTAAAGTTTAATCATTGTAGAGTGTTGTTGTCTCACAATATAGTCACCACATTTTTTGTGTGCCGTTTAATGTAACTGTGTTTAGCCACAAAGTAGCATTTATGACTTAATCTCATTTGGAATTATACCAATTATATAATTGTAGCCTTACACTTGTACAAATTGGAGTTATAATATGTTTCTACAATTACTGTGCTCTGTAAGCATTAATAATTAAACCATTATTTGAGACTAGGACATTGATTATATTAACTTTCAGAGCAAAAGTCAAAAATTTTCCATGAGTACACACCCTAAAAAGAAGCAACACTGTTTTAAATAGGTGGGTAAAAGTTCTGTGTTTGTGCATGTGTGTGTGTATGCATGTTTATTGACATGTGTGAGTGTATGCACATTTATGTGAGTGCACACATTAATGTGCTTCAGCTAAAGTAAGTAGGTAGGCCAAATGTCTTCAGAACTGTGAATTTTAATGAGTTTTAATTTTAAAATATTAACGCAAAATTAAAAAACAATATCACAATAAATTTCTGTTTGGTTATAATTTCATAAATGAAAACTCATTTGTATCTAAACTTGAATTTAATTGTTGAATATGTTTTACTCATTAACTTACATTTATACTAAACTAGCAGTCCCACATGGCTTTTCTCGCAAGTATTACTCATAACTGATAATATTTACTTTAGTTAAAAAAAACCTCTTTGTACACCAGATTGGTACTTCAGTCATCAAGTGTTAGTTTGACAAAACTGCTAGTTCAGTTAACTCTGTAGCAGGATAAGTAGCTATAGCTGTCCACACGAAAAGCAGTCTTAAGTTTGTCCCTGCCACTAACAGCGACTTCACCTGGACCTTATTTATAGCACTGTAAAGTTGACAGCGTGGGGTAGTTTTTGACCCTTAAATGTAAGAGTTTAATAGAATGAAAAAAAAAAATTATCCTGTGCACAACCATTGGTGACGGTGCCCTCAACGACATATTTTCAAAATATTTACTTGTAATTTAATGCTATAAGAAAATTTTGGTGGAAAAATGCTTTGCAAAAAGTATTTGGTGTTCAAATTTTGAGATTACTGATATGATATATGTGAGCTGATGTTGTCGAGGAACCTAAGTGGAAAGTGAATTGCATTAATCCATTTTACCCCTTTTAAACGACTACATGCAAATTGCACTAATTCCACCTGCCTTGCAGTTTTTGTGTCAGATTTGAACGTTCGCACACAGCTTTTAATGGAATTCGAGCCCAGCACCTCTCTTAAATGTAGGCCTTAGTTATAAACAACTGTGTCATGTAACAATACATAAAAACAAATTTAATTTAAAAAATAAAATATTCATATCCTGAGCTCATAGAGATTGTACAACACCACGTCTTGGTAGATTAAAGTAGAATGAAACTCCTGTAAAATTAATTTCTCGCTAGTCAGACTTGTTTTACAGATTGCCTGCCTTCAAAGTTTACAAACTTAACTTTATTCTTAATAATTAAGTTATCTTATAAAGTAAAAAAAACTTACATACAAATTTTAAATACGTATTAAGCTTCACTCGTACGCGACCAACACCTCAATATCTCTACTGGTTACATAGATATAATGGGTTGATTGAAAATTTTTTTGGGTTTTTTAATCCTTTTCGGTGTCGAATTTCGAAATATTATAATTTAACATCTTACAACATTTGTATGGATAACCAATTGAAGTGCATATTACAATGGTAGCCAATTCAGTCGAATCAAAATCTGTCATTAATTAAAAAACATATTATGCCCTCAGTACAATATTGAGAGTTCAAATTTTGAAAAATCTCAAAACCCTTCTGCGATCATTTCTGTAATCATCATCCTAAAGCAAAAAATTATCTAAAACCCATTACAGGTCTTTTCACATAGAGTGCATTTAGAAAAATCCTTTAATCACATTTTGAAATACTTTAATGATGTCTCGTGGACGTGAAAAACAGGACAATAGCCCACTGGGTTGAAGATATATTGACGGTTAATTGAAAACACATTTCACCACTTTTCAGCCTTTTTCACCTCCTTAGGTGGGGAATGTCATTATAATAATCTAATTGAAATTCTTATAAAATTAACACAAAATATTTCTTTAACATACATTCTTATTGCTCAATAACATATTTCATAATTGAGTTATTGTTTGAATAGTCATGAGCTACATATGTACAATTTTAATGTAATAAGGATATTTCCTACTTTCTATCATATATTAATTTAAAAATAGTTGAATTCAATGAACATCGGTACCATACTTTCTTAATCTGTGTATACATAACTCAAGAAAAACATAAATAAAAAAAGGTGTTTTTTTAGCTCATTAAAATAGTGTGCTGACATATTGATGTCCTTGTGATATAATCGTAAATGTAATTGTACGTAACACAAACTACAACAATCATACATTCAGGTGGTAAAATTATGTTAAATCAAGTAATTTATGCGGTAAGAACGGGTATGGTGCAAATTTTAATTTAAAGAGTATAATTGTATAGTGGATCCTTTGTGCAAAAACACTACGTAATTAGTTATTTACTATAGCGTAATCTAACAAATGAAGGTGGACTACACGGCTTGAGCTACCAGAAGTTACCTAACAGTCTGCTATTAACAACACAAACACAGTTTATATATGTAATAATTATTTCAATGTTGTGTACAACATGGCATGGTTTGCATAAAATAAACTAATTTTATTAAGTTAAATGTTTCAGCAGATAGTTAGCTGTTCTGTGACAAAATCACAGCAGCTGCAGTGCTTTGGCTGTTCTACTGCCTGTGACAATAGCACATGCCAAAAGGCACTTGTGATAGGCCTGTAATTCGAGGGGTGGGCGGATCTTGCAATCTTGATTAATGGCAGCACATCAAGCTGCAGCTTTCATGGCAGCTTAAAGGAAATATAATAATTATAGGGAGGAAAAAATTTAATTTTAATAAAAAGTAATAATTTGCTACTCTTACTATTTTATTTTCCCTGACTTGCACAGTCAACACACTTGATCACCAGTCTGTAAGAGCCAGGTTTGGTTAAACACATTCAAGCTATTAGCTGGCCAACTTTTTAAACATAAATTTATGTTTATAGACTGTACATAAACTCAACCCTTTCACTGAAACTTTATAACATGTGAGAGCTACCTAGCTGTCTTCACTCCACTCAAATCAGTACCAGTTAGAACTCTTCAATATTAAGTAACAAATCTACAAACACGCATACATTGAAAATGGGCAAATTTACTGGCCTAGATATTATGTAACCACGTTCACTAAATTATACCATTTTATCAGCTTTTTCAAGTCAGTGTAAAATTCCAATACACACAATAATATCTGGCCGGTGGTGAGGAACTAAAACATAAACAATTACGTCATACATGTTTTAACCAATAAGATGTGTTACCATGTTTAAAATGGTATTTGAGAATGTGGCATTTTCAAAGCTCAATAACTTGAAAATTAAAATATGACACATGTCCAGACATGCTCCCCTTTCCTTTGGCTTGTCTGCCACACAGCCGAAGAATCCCGAAAAAATTCCCTCGCTGACCAGTGCCGAAAAGTGGGGTGGGAGCAATGTATGACATGATTTTGTTTGCATTAATTGTGTGTATGTTCTATTTAGTGTTATTATTATGCTTCAATTCAATGTCTCGTATTATATCTTAAGCGTTTGCTATGTAAATAAAACAAACTTAGCAGTGTCCTGAATGTATGAAAGTAAATTTAAAGTCAAAAATTTTTCAAGTGCCTACTTATTTTAATGTTTAAAATTTTTTTTTTTAATAATTTTCTTTATTTTCAATTGCCATTGTTAAATTACTTCCATGTATTGTCAACTATGTTACATACATATCCTTCTAATGGGTAATGTACATAATATGGGAACAGTTGTCCCAAATAAAAGTTAAAGAGTAATTAATGTTTTTACAATTTTTCCAGTGCTAATTCATCTTATGTAACAGTTGTAACTTTTTATAAAAGTGTTCATATGTATGGACTAGTTTTGCGGGTAAAGCCACCCCTCCCTCTTGTGCACTTGGCTTTGCATAGGTAGCTGCCATTGAAGTCAATCAGTGCGAGATGCTTGGAGGACACGGATGTGTGATCAGTCCACCCCGGGTCCTTCATCAGTTTGCTTGAAATAATTTTAGTTTTCCAATAGTTAATGAAGTTCACCAGGCCATATTTTTTTATTGCTCCTCAACCCCTGATGGCCTCCATGTCCAGAGGCGCAACTTATTACATGTAAATTTTCCACCACTAGCCATCAGCTACTTTCACTGCGATATCCACTGGACGGGTTTGGTTCCAGATCCGCTTCACTGGCTGGTGTTTAGCACAGTCCAGTTGTATTACTGCATTTTCATGGCGAAAAATCACTTAAATAATTGCCCAATGTTTTATTTACTTATTGGTTGTTCACCCCATTACCAGTGACACATTGATTATGTATTAAGTATGAGTGTATTGTGGCGTGGAAACTGGCCCTGATAAGTCTCTGAAGAACTTCTACTTGGAGGGTGCTAGAACCGTATGGTAACGTAGCCTGCCCCATGGTCATCTGCCTGTCGACCCTGGGATCATCACCAGCATCATTTGAGTGGGTTTTCCCCGCACACACACAACATTCACATGCAACACACAGAAATCACACATCACAACACACAAAAAACACACACAGCACACATAGCACACATAACACACATAGCACACACAGCACACATAACACGCACAACACACATAACACACGTAACACACACAGCACACATAACACACATAACACACACAGCACACATAACACACACAGCACACATAACACACACAGCACACATAACACACACAGCACACACAGCACACATAACACACACAGCACACATAACACACACAGCACACATAACACACACAGCACACATAACACACACAGCACACATAACACACACAGCACACATAACACACACGGCACACATAACACACATGGCACACATAACACACACGGCACACATAACACACACGGCACACATAACACACACGGCACACATAACACACACGGCACACATAACACACACAAGCACACATAACACTCACAAGCACACATAACACTCACAACACACATAACACTCACAACACACATAACACTCACAACACACATAACACTCACAACACACACAGCATGCACAACACACACAGCAAGCACAATAAACACAGCATACATAACACACAGCACACATAACACATACTGCACACATAACACACACAGCACACAACACGCACAACACACATAACATGCATAACACACATAACACACACAACACACACAACACACACAGCACATACAACACACACTACACACACAACACACATAGCATACACACAACACACATAGCATACACACAACACACACAGCATACACACACACACAGCATACACACAACCCACACAACAGACAAACAACACACACAGAACACACACAAAGCACATACACAACCAACATGCACAACACACACATACACTGTATTTTATTATCAACATTTTGTGAATTAATAATGACGTAAAAAAATAGTATACCTATGTTCAAAATCTTACACGCTTAGCCTTTTATAGGATTTTTTAAAGCTATAAACAGGATTTTGGAACTGGACCTTGTACAGGCCTGCATAAAGTCATTTCCTTTACAGTCAGTGTACCTATCAGCACCTAGCAACAATCTGTTCGGCTGACTGACACCAAACCAAGTTTCAAGAATTTTTTTTCCTCCAGTTTAAATGTGTTTTCTATCTGCAAGAACATAATTTAATGAAGTTAATTAATGTGGGTGTTCATGAACTAAAATGAAATAATCTAAAAATACCTGATATTTTTTTATACAGATCACCCTGAAAATGGTTTAATGATGTGCATTTTGTAAGTCCTATCTTCCTGTATAATGGGAGTGAATATGGTTTCCATACCAAAAAAATACTTCAACAAATTTTCAAAATTTAGACTTTGTAATATTCTTACCTTGGGATTGACTTGGCTCGCGTTCTGTAATACTTGTCTTCTGCCCTGGTATATCACCAAGTTTCGCTGACAGTTCAGAGGCAAAATCAATTTCAGCTGTGGGCTAAAATAAGGTCTAGTTTAGAACACAGTAGCAAATATCACATAATGTTTTATTTAACAAAGACATCTAAATTTAATTCAATTTTAACATTAGTTTTTAAAAATTTTAACTGAAAAATTTTAAGACCATTCTTTTAATTTTAGTTTGTTACGTGCTACCAAATTTTGTTGTTTTTAGTCTTCTATTTTTCAACAGAAGGTTAGGTTCCTGAAAAGCACAATGTAAATAGAAACAATACAAATTGAGTCGGACAAGTCAAACATATCAATTGGCCGGCCGGCAGCGCTTACAAGCAGAAATGCCACCATGTGCGTTATCACCGACGAACAGAGAAATGAGAGTGTGGGAAATAAGTTCAACTACTTACCAGCTTACAGACATGGTTATTTTAACCAGGAGCTTTACATTGAAGAACTCAATTGTTTAACATACAATACCTGTGTCTATCGTCAAATTTACGTAAGCGTTTCAAAACATTATTCATTTCATCAAAACAATAAGATGATGTGGTAAAATTATGATATTTAAGTGGTAAAATTATAATATTTAAGATGTGAAAGAAAAAATTCACAAATTATGTCCACAATCTGCATTTAACTTGTAAAAATACAAAGTGCTTTAGCGTTTCACAAACGTGTGAATAAGGCAGCGTCTAAACACGTCAAGCACTAGTTATTGTGATCAATGTATTTCTTTCCTGCTGTATGATATTGCCTTGCGCAAGTACGATGTCAGAATCACAATGACATAACGCAAGCAACGGAACAGACATGATACAAAACGAAAATGTCTGCCAACCAGCACCGAGGATTCTGTGATGTAAGTTCTACAAAAATTTTGGATGCAATGCAAATTGTGAATATAAGTTATATAAATTTTATTTGAGTCTGAATTTAATTATGCACCCAAATGTTTGTGAAATTTGGTGAATTTGTAGCAAACTGTGTTTATTTTAAGAGTAATTTTTGTTGGATATCATAAGCAAACATGTTTTGTGCCTTTATTTCTACATTTTGGAATGCCACTGGGAACTTAAAAATTATATTACAAATTACCATAAAAAATAAAATATTCTAAACATCTGTGGTTTTTGCACTAGAAAGTAGTATGTAGTGGCAATAAATTATATACATGCAATACTTTTTTAGAATTTGTAGTGTGGCAGCCAAACTAGCATTTGCAATAACAAGAATTTTTAGTGCGCACAACATTCTTTGTGTCGCTTTTGAGCACACAGAGATTGGGTGGCTGTGAGACACCTGACAACAGTGTCTGCCATCTGATGATGTGACTCAACCTACATGCCTCGCCTGGCCAGTGACACATTATGCAAATGCTGCAATCAAACACATGTAGGCATGTAATCATTACTCCAATCTATAAGCTGTCTGCTAGCTGTTATGAGGACGTAAAAGGCAGAGAGACAAATGTGCATATGTGGTGCCAGCGACCATGTTATCACATATCATGTTGGCACTCTCATAAACTACTAAACTGGTGACAAATACTTTAAAACAAAACTCCCAAACAGATTTCGATCTGCTCTCATTTAGGCCAGAATATAATGATTGTCATAAACGTAGAAACAGGGAAGCAAGGCCTTAAAATCTATGTTGAAAACATTGAATTAAATCATTTAACTCTTAACTTATGTCAACCTCGCCTGTATCAAAACCGACCAAAAACTTCCATTTTCGTGGATAACGAGACAGATATTACATATTTTTTTCAATAACTAAAATTTGAAAGTAAATTCAGTCATCCAGAAACCAAACTCTTAAATAAAAAATAAACCGTAAATCATATCATACTGATACAGTACTATAAACAGTTTATAACTTTTAAAACTCTTCCCAGCTCAAATGTTGTTATAGCAGGCCAAGTGACTGTACCGAGAGTAGGTGGAAACTGCTGAGTCACTGTGGGATGCACAAAAGTGTCTGTCATAGCGTAAGATGAGTTACAAATTTGTTTGTATATTGCATAATGTAGCACAAATAAAATTTAAAACTACTGTATGGAACTCAAATTATGTGTGATACTTTGGTTACAATAAGGCACGAACTTATGTAAGGGTTACGTTTCTGAGTCCATTACATAACTCAATTTTTTCGTAAGTCGATCATATGTACTCTACTTGAATGCAACTTCAAAAGACAACAGTATTTTCATGGTGGCCACACAAATCTGATTTTTAAATTCAAGAACATTCCCAGGATTTCAAGGACACAGAACCAATTATCAAGAAAAGAACAACTGTACTTCCTATATGGACATTGTCAATAACAGTTACTAGGAATACATCCTACCTTAAATTAATGAAAAATATTTTATTAATACAGTATTTCTGCAAATATATCACACAAAGAAAAAAATGCTGTATTTAGACACCAAGTTACTTTCATGTAATATTTTTTTCTTTTCCAATCACAAAAAATGTATTAATCATTTGAGGACTGAAATTTGCGACACAATCATGGTTCAATAATGGTGACACGGCACATGTGCTGTCAGAAATGTTGCTTTAACTACACAATAACTCAAAATATGGTCCTGATGTTGCTGAAGACGAGAACTCACATTTCATACTTTTTTTTATATTAGGGCTTACTTAATGTCGAGTCCACTGCATTTTTTTTCCCAAATTGGTTCCAAGAGCTTACATTTTGCCAATAAACACACACACAGATACTCTCTCACCCTCTTACACACATTATCGCTCCATCTCTCTATTTTTCAAAGTGAAAATATGGGTACTTCTACCATGACAGTTTGAACACGGTTACCCGAAAAATACATTTCATTTGAAACCAGAGATGCTGAAATAACACCCGTCTTGTGAATACAAAGTATCTCGAGGCTATTATTAGCATGTTGTAAATGTTGGTTACGTTTCAGGTGCAAATAACAAAAAATCTTTAAGCTTCAATAGAAGTACATCTTGACGTGTATCGAACGGACAATTATTCAACTTTCAAACAAATAAAAAAAATCCAAGCACAAATATGGAAATTCAAGCACTTTTCCATGATTTTTAAGGACATGTCAAAATCAAGGACAGTTCTAGCTTTTCAAGAATTCAAGGACATGTGGTCACCATGCTTAAGGTGTAAAGTTTTAGAAGCAGTAAGTTTGTTTGGAGAACCTAAAGGCAATAAATAAAATGTCTATACAATGAATATCATACTGTAAATACCCTTGTAACACATGCAATGTTATTCAAAATTATTAAACCTGTCAAACACAGAGTGTGCATGACCACAGGGCAATTATCTGTGCGCGGGCCAAGCCGGCCTGGCGAAAGACTTGACAATGCTGCCTGAACCTTGTCTACTACGGCACACACGCTAACATTCATTACGCATAGCATTGATGATGCATGTATACACCCCATTAGACATGTCTACTACACGAATGTAAAGTAAATAACTGTGCCACATGTAAGATGCAATTTGGACTGAGTGTGTCGTTCTGTAACTAAAAATTGAAATGCTTGTCCAATGTAAGTTCACTAATCAACCAGCATGCTTTATGATGAAAGTTGTTCGTTCGTGTGGGTGCCCAGGTAAATAAATGTTTACACAACAATTTTTATAAGCTCTATAGAAGTCAAAGATGTGCATTACAATTGATACCATTTGGATTTTTATAAACACTTAAAATGGGAAGACAGTACATTTAAAGCTTCACATTTTGTTGGATGTACCTACATACTAGTAATTGATAAGAACCATTTCTGTAATTTATAACAATAACAATAATATTGTGGTCATAAATTTTAAGGTTTCCTTTTATAATTTTACTCTGATTTATTTCAAGTTTCAGTTGTGCACCTATAAGCCTTTTTCTTAAGTTCTACCACAACATTTACTAAGTTTGTGTGCATGCATGCACGGAAGTTTTCGAAGCAATAGTTTGTCTTGCGTCTGCACTTTCAAGTTTACGTTATTGTCTAGCTATAAATTGAGCTGATGGTTAAGTAACTTGTTTTCACGTGCCTCGTGTGTCATGTTTTGTATGCTTAGTTTGAGGGAAGCAGTAATGTATTGTATCGTTCTAGGTGGTGATGTAAGAATCCAGATTAGTAGCAGATGTGTGCTAGCCACGACTGTCATCTATTTCTTTCTCTCCTACTTCTTTATATGTTTTGTTAGGACACTTGGCACACAATGGTACTACTGGAAGAATTTTTTATGTCCTGCTAGGTTGACCAGACTGTCACAATGTAACTTTGTCTACGGATGTTACGGTAAGGTGCCCATGTTGTTTATGTCCCGTACAGAAAAACGTTGCCTAAACAGGAAAACATTGATATGTAGACAGGAAATAATCTGCTGTGATCTACAGGTTATTTTTATATTACTGCTGTACTATGCATTCTGTCATCCTGCAGTCAAAAGTCAGTTTGATGTAAGAGTGTCATGTTCCTAGTCACATGAACACATAATTGGCTGCAAGGGCAGCTTACAGCTAACCAATGCATTCATTACAAGTTGTTCTTGTTACAGTTATTTCATAGCTCAAGAAACCCTGTAGACTTGGGCACATGCTGGCTCCTTCAAATTTTTTATCTCTTTGTATTAAAATTTAGGATCGGACATCAATAATCCTGGATGATGGGCACAATTAGGTGAATGTAGATTAGAAAAATATGCCAATTGGATGCTCTGACTGACTCGAAGCTGTTGATCATGAAATTTGCTTAGGGCACGATAAACAGATCTGGGCTGCAAAAACAGGAAAGAATGTGGCTGGACAAAACCGGCCTTCCTCTGAAAAACAGTGTATCATCAATGAAAAGATGCAGGAGATGAAGCAAAAGATTTAGTAGAAGCTGCTAGTTCACCACTCAAATTTCCAGATTGTTGATCACCGAAATACTGAAGGAATATGTCAACAAATTCACTTTTGCCTCTTTGGATAACATTACAATCTTCTTTAACTCCTAGGAGGAAAATCAACACTACCTCATTAGAATACTTAAATGGCTGGAGCGCCACGAGTTTAGTGCCAACCAAGCAAATGCTAATTTGGAAAGATATCAATAAATTACTTAAAGACAAACTGTCATTCTAGATGGGAACTACATAACCACACAAGTTATAGAAGCAGTTACACAAAACTGAACCTCCAAAGACTCAGAAACAAAGGCAATTTGTGAGGAAAACCACCTTGGGGACAAAATAAAGCCCCTGATAGGAGACATGCCAATTTTCAGTCAGAGTAATTAGTAATGGTTCAGAGAAGTGGGTTTGGCAATTCACATTCCCCACTAATTAAGCGGGGGGTGGTGAGGGGATCTTTCCCCGGAAACATTTGGATTTGTAGGTGTAAAATAGTTCTATTTAAGGAGTTTTCAGGTGCAATAATTATTTTTAATTATTTCTTTTAAAGACAAAGTTAATTGAATTGAAGTATTGAACAAAGTAAAAATTATTTTAATACTTAATACTTTATTTGGATGAATAAAGGGCCCTCCAACTCCCTAGCTACGCCTCTGGTGGTTAATGGATGCAAATTTGACAAGGGCCTGAAAAACCACTAGAACTCCTGAACTTTTACTCAACAAATTTAACAATGTACCATATTTATATTTAGAATAATGTATACAAACTTCACCTTACCAACTACAGACCCCTTCATCTGCAGCCTCCTCAACAATATCTGAAGCTACAGCAGACTGAGTTGAGGTTGACGCTGTACACTCTGAGCTGTAAAGCCTGGTTGCTCATTTTGCAATGTGCAGTTGCGGGAATTGGTTTGTTGAGAATGTTTTATATTTGAAGTTAACTGAATTATCTGTATTAACAAAGAACTTAACAGTTCCGTGTTCATTTTGGCACAGAATTATGTCTTTATTTTTCTTTACTAAGCTAAAAACTCTTTTAGCTGGCGAATTACTCTGTAGAATGAGGAGAACTGTCATTATCAATTTGCTTAATGAAGAGAATTTTCAAACTCCTGAATCTGGGAACAATTCTGTTTAACAATTGACCACTGCAGGCTAAAGGTTGATTATTTTCGACACGAAATGCTGTAAATAATAATTCTGCATTTGTTACTGCACTTTCCTGGTCAGAACTAGCGAAAACCACCACCACATTCTTGTTGGAATCTCTAGGCTCAGCAAAGTGTTAATGAATTGTACTATTTACGTGTTTCTGCAATTGTACCTGCCTCCATGAGCAATCAAAAAATCATGGCCAAATACAGAGCAAAATACGTGGGACAAACACTTTGAAGAACACAGCAAACATAGCATTCTATTGTAAAATCTTCACGAAATTTCTACACAACCTTCCATTTCTTGTATTCTCATCTTTGCCACTAATATCCCCATGACCTTCACACTGTACTAGAAACAGTTTCGTTATTAAAATCTGCTGAAACATTCTCAACACTAAAAATACTAAACAATTATAATTTAACACAATTACTGGTACACACAGCATAATATTCACAATACAGATTTGTTGAAAGAAATAGAAAATTAATGTGCTACAATGCAAATAAAAGCAACTAACCAACAGTACACATCTGCATCTAATATGCTTTACCTGCTACCAATGCAGAACTCGATTGCGAACCTACTACTACATCACCCACCCGGTTGCTATGTTGCCAATATTGTAGAATTACAGTATGGTACCAACATACTGAAATTTTCGTGCCACACAATGAAAATACACACTGAACTCCAGTACTATGGTGCATGTCATGAAAATACAGTAGAATAATTGTTTACATATAATAATTGTCACGTGCTTGTTAATAATTGTCGTCACACACAATAAAATACACAACCTATGACGAAAAAAAAAAAACTATTAGCTTCCAAAGCTTAGAGCTTGTTCATAGACTTTTTCAGCACGTGCAAAAACGTAATGTTTACAGTAATTTTTAAAAATCGTAATTTATGACGTACTATTCGTAAAAGTGTAATTGTATGTGAAAATTCGTAACCATTAAAATTAATTTGTAATTGTTGGCATGCCTCTGACAGTATCACTTCAAGCCAATGGCTACTAAAAACAGAAGTGAAAAAAACATCCAAGCAACCTAAAGAAACAAAGAATAAGAAACTCCTTCCTAACAAAGCCATGGTGCCCTCTGTAAATGGAGTCTCCGACCATTTAATCCAACAACTTAGAAAAAACAATATATACACAACATTCAAGAAAGTAAACAAGACTGAGAGTCTATTGGCATCAGTGAAAAACAAGACTTCAGCTGAATATCTAGCCGGGATAAACAAAATTCCCTGTTCATGAGGTAAGGTACACAGTGCAAACTGGCCGAAGAATCATTACCAGGGTTAAAGTACAAATCCTGATTACAAACGTGAAACTCTCTGATCAGCAATAGCAGAATAAATTTGATAAATACAGCACCACAGTAAATATCCCTAACTACCAAATAATGTGTATACGAGAAGCCATAGAAAAAATAAAACCTTCATATAACATGAACAGGGAGCATGGCTACAAACTGAGTACAATTTTGACACCTATTCTAAAAAATTCCTCAAAAACAAATAGAACACCTGGCAGAAAACGTACCACCCAGGACTGGCTGGACAACAGAGCCAATCAAGAACAAGGAGGCCTCTGATTGGCCCAAATCTCTGGCCAATCAGAATGCACCACCTGTCCAGTTCAAGGTACCTAAAAACAAGCTAACCAGACCTCACCTCAGAAGGTTATAGCTTCCAAATACTTCCCTGAAGATGGCAACTACAAGCTTACCGAAACATTGGAACCAACTTCAACCTCGATGCGGCTGATACCCAAAAGCCAAGATCATTCGGACAATGGAAGCAAAAGCCTGGGAAACTTTGTTAAAAATGCAATGTCCTACAAAATAAAAGCCAAGATCATTCAGACAATGGCCAGAAAACCTGCAAACTTTATAAAAAATTCAATGTCCCAAAAGAAATATTAGACACAGTCAACACTATTTGTGTAACATCGTGGGTTATATAATGTTAGCCCTTCGTCTCCCATATATCCAGTAACTTTCGGTTTGGAATGCCAAAGGTTGGATTCGGATAGATGGACGTCGAAAAATGGGCATCTTGAAATTGAATGCTAGAGTGTTCCTGAAGGTTCTAACGTTAAAAAAAAGTTACAGAATGATTCAGAATAGTCTTGAATATTATGGAATGTTCCAGACTATTTTGGACCATCAAAGGGACACAGTGATTTGAAATAATTGAGATTTGGAACTGTTAAAAATCTTCTGGAACATTTTCCTATTACAGTGGTGACACAGTCCAGCTCAGAAAGGTATGTATAGGCAACAGCATGCCATTTGCATGCAATATATTCTTAACTGGGCAAGACTAGGTATTACAGCTAGTTAGCAATATTAATTTACATGTGAACAATGTATAATGATTACGCTTTAGAAATCAGGTTTATAATGTTAAATTGATGCTGTAAATTTGTTAAAAAGAGGTACTATAATTAAATGAAGTTATACCCCTTTAAATCACTGTTTACTGTAACTTTGTATTCTTTGTATTAAAAATTAATTCTTTAAATTGCAACGGAGAAGTTGCACAGCAGACATTCTCCACAATGACAATAAAGAGTATAATGTATGTTTAAAATGCCAGTAGTTAACAGCAGGCAAGTTAATAATGCAGAAAGAGAAACAATAAACTACAAGAATCAAATAATTATCTAAACTTCTTGTTTTCTTATCATTTCTCACAAAAAATACTCTTATTTAACCTTACAATCTACTCACCAACCTTTGAAAATATGGAAACACTCTCCACTTCTGATGGACTTTCTCCACCAAACATAGCTCCATCAGGTGCATATTCCTCATTTACTTCCATAAACTTATGAGTTGGTTCAAAAAAGTTATTTTTTCCAAAAGGCACACTACGTTCACTTTCTGGTTCTGAATTTCCACTATCACTTGAAATGAAGCTCTGTAAAAAATATATTAATTAATTAGACTAGTTGATATGTTATATTTTTTAATTTTATATTAAATTTGATTGACACTTGAGTGTAAAAAAATATTGCTAACATGACTACATACTAGTAAATAAACACAATGGTGTAACAAAGAGGGGCTGTCCCAACCCCCCCCCCCCTTCCGGATACAACTCCATAGGGGATGCCAGTTTGTAATTTACTTAGAAATAAACGAAATACTAACACACCCTTAAAACAGAATGAAAATTTAAAATAACTAAATATAATACAATATTTTCCTTTATAGTTGTTAAAAACTCATTCCAAAATTAATTTGCCCTTTCAAAACATTTTATTATTTAAAACCATTACATTTGATTGCAGCACAATTCAGCATGCTAAAATAGATACGAGCTAAAATTTGTTGACCAGTCAGACGTAATAAAAGTTTGTTAAGTGTTTTGTAGTGTACTATGTAGTGGTGTTATTGTCCGAGTTGGTTGCAGCAGTGTGGCTTGGCTGCTCGACCTTGAAGTTAAAGAAACAGTTCCTCTCCCAAACTTTATAGCTTACTTCCCCTTACTGCCAGAAGTCCAGAGTGAAACCAAAAGGCTCTGTTACAGTTGCAAAGGGCAGTTAGAATTAATCAGGGATTAGGTTCAGATGAGAAATCAACTACTTATGTCTGCTACTTCAGTTGCTATGGTAATGTTTAATTTTTGTAACTGGGAATCAAAGTGAAGTTGTATGCTGCAAAAAATTCCACAGTTAGGCCTGTAACTGTTGAGCTTACAAGTTTTCTCTTTCCTGTGTTTCCCAGTATCTGACAACAACAGTTAATATACATGTGTGTAATATCACACTCTTAAAACCCACTGGCTATCCTCCATATTGAAATCAAAACTCTCACTCAGTAAACTAAACCATTATGTACAATACACGAAATATCGTGTACATGCAGCCACCTTAGTCAAGTGAATGTTCAGAGTTATCATTAACTAGGTACTGCATTTCCCTAAACATTTTAGGAAGGAAATTTTTCTTCCTACAATCAAGGGGATGAAAAATATAGGAAAAATGGAATGAAGGAAAAATAAGGAAACTTTCTCTGATCTAAATGACTAACATTTGAAAGTTAGTAAAAGAATATTCCCAAAAAAATACTTCACCCTTGTTAATTTTTAGAATGGCTTGTCCTTTTATGGCAACAGAACTGCAAGACAATGGTCGAATCCCAAACAATGTGGTTAAGACGCCTGTATAACTAATGAGTGAGCTGCATTGCGTACTTTTTTTAACCAAGCTATCTCTCGTGTTTACATTCTGTTTTACAACGAAATTTCCATGTCTGACTAATCTGTATTGCGTCTGTCAAGAAACAATGTATTAGCAAACACATTTGGATATCTTTAATGTTACAAAAAAATGTTTTCAAACTGAAGCACTTACATTTATTAGGGCAGCATTCACATTAAATTACAGCGTCATATGAGCACATTATATAAGTTATTTTCTACATATAAGTTAAGAGGATATTTTCCTAATGGAGTGCTAGGGCAATAGGGGTAGGTAACTAGAGGTCTGTACAAAGACACAAGATACACGTGTTCCATTATCAAGTGGTGTGCACTTCCATTGTGTAAGTCACAGTAATATCTATAAATCATTATGCTACATGTGTGTAATTAGTAGTGATTATCAGCGATATGATATGTGCAGTGTGTGCCGCAACAAGTGGTATATGTGTGATGTGTGTTCGCATTAAGAAGAAAGTGGTAAATTGTTGTTCGCAAATATGCAAATTTTATTCGTGAATATGGAATAAATGCTTTCAATTATTTCCATATATTTTCAAATATGTTTGCTTGTTCCAGATGTTTAACACTTAATTATTCTAACCTAAAAGTACTAGCAATTTGCCTGCTCCATTGCCGGTCGTCATGTTGCCGTTTATTTTTACACGAGTGTAATATGTTACAACGTAAGACCACATGTTGCAGTCTTTAACTGTAAAACACTAATTACTTATGTTCCAGTGTTATCCAATGCATATTTTTCATGTATAATTGCCACCGGCAAATTTTCTTAACCCAATACGAGTGAGTACTCAATCAGTTACCAATCCGGTGCATAGAACTCTGTAGAACTCTAAAAAGTAAACTAACGAATTATCATGGGAAATACGCACATAAATATTTATTATACTTGTTTATTACTTCAAATGTGCCTAAAACTGTTAATAAATATTTGTATGTATTAATTATAGTGTTGAACGGCAACATGAGTGTTATTTATACTAGTTGGGATATTTGTTTACTTAATTGAGTAGTTTTGTGCCATGAGTAAGTATTTTCAGTGTGTACGGATGTGTAGCAGCAGACAGCCTCGAGTGGCCTAGCAGCCATATTGCTAACGGTACTTCTGCCCTTCAGACAAGTATGAAAGATGGGTGTTTCGTCTAAGTAGTCCGTCATCAGCAGCTCAGTCTTCAGGCCAGGTTGACCTGGCACTCCTTTCTCTCCTTCCTAAGAGTTGTGGCCGTAGCCGGGCACCTAAACACTCCTACCTCATCTCAATTGTCCTAGTACCCCACCTGTTACTGAAGCCAGGTTTATTTGGCGGGATTGCTAAGCCAGTGCGTCCATGATTTAGCATCGTTTAAGCATTGAGATCTACATACGGAATACTGTCTCATTCCACCAATGCACTCACATGCTAAAAGTATAAAGTCTTGCCATGCACTTACAGTAAAGGCTCTGTCCCTTAGTCAAGTAATGTTACCAATCTGTAGAGCCATATCATTTAGAGAGGCCATAGACATGTTGTAGCCTTCTCAGGGATCAAGAGGGATCGCCACATAACCTTGCCATTCCGTAAATCAGTCATCAGCCCATAGAGCCATATCATTTAGAGAGGCCATAGAAATGTAGTAGCCATCTCACGAGTCAAGAGTGATCACCTCCGCCAAGAGCAAGATCTAATTCTTGCCGCAGTACTACACTGCCCAATGTGTCTTTGAAAGTTCGTTTGTATCCAGTAAGCATGTTGCATGGCCCAATGTGCCCTATCCAACTAACTGTACTCTTCAACCTACATTGTTGTACTTTTGTATCTCATGTAGTGGTAAGCCATGTTTAAGCATCTTTCTGTACCAAATTGTATACGACATATGACTGACTGTATACTTTGTGAAATTAGTGCTAAAGGTGACGTAGTCCACATCTGTGTCAAGTGTACCAACCAGTTCTATGCTTGAAAACAATCTGCAAAACTAAATTGCTTTGCTAGTCTCCTTTCATAAACTCCTTGTGTTCCAACCTGACATAATGCGAGTGACACCTGACTTCCCTTATTTATGTTAAAATTTACTCCCTATGCTTGCACTGTAGTTCTTCCATCATGGCTCACTCAGCAGTCACTCGCTGGGTCAAGAATATTTCTAGTACAGACCACTCTAGAAGAGCAACCTTAACTTCTCACGCTCTTCCAAACAAAATATTCTAGAGTTATGCATTGCCTTCCCACTTGGCAGTCGCAGTCTCTACCAATGTAAATGCAGCAGAAGCGTGTCAAGAATGTTTGTTTACATTAAACTACTGCACATGCCTAAAGTTGTTTTTTATACACGCTGTGATAAACTCATTTCTGTTTTGTTTTCCTTTCTTACAATTTTAAATTAGGTTAATATAAAGATGTCTTGGCTGGCAAGAAAATATATATTAAAATTTTGTAAATAGGTCTGCTATTTGTAATAAAATTTTGGTAACATGTTTCATTTATACGAGCCAAAATACAGTACTTTATACAAAAACATTTTTGCCGGTAAATAAATGTGAGCTGTAAAATCAAACCACAAAACCAAAAACTAATTAAACAATGACATATGAGATGTGTTCAATAATCAATACAGCAGACGCATCTGTTGTGCGCCTTTTATTTCAAAAGACCAACATTTTCTGTTGGTTTCACTCACAGAACAACTCTACATTTTCCCCACATAATTACTGGCAACAGGTATAAAATATCTCGGATGCATCACCTTGACTTTCCTCTCCTTATATTCTTCTAGCTAAGCATGCAGACTGGCCAGTGTGTTGTTTTTGGCCAGAAGGGGAGGATGGGAGAATGGTAGATTTGGTAACTTACTACACTATTGCTGGGTCAGGGCGAGAGAGCTGATTTCAACAACTGGGCTTTATGTGTTGTACAGGAGACTTAACACATCAAATCACCAAGTGTACCGCATTACTCGACACATGCATGCATCAGGTGTGTGGTCACAACCTTGCAGCATCAAGAGGTCACGTTGCATGTGTCTGCGAAGTACCTATGCCGTCCCCCGCTTCCTCGCCACGAACACCCACACTTTTGCGCTCTCATAAACTGCTTCACACAATTTCAAGTATAGCATCCTTGTTTTGAAAGATATACCAGGCCCACTGCGGACTTTTTTCTCGTCTGTGTATACCGAATCTTTATAAAGCCTCTAATTTCAATATAGCTTGATGCGTGGAATTCAGGATTTGAATGGTTAGACAGCTAGATCAGTTTAATATCTAACAAAAAATGTTTGGCTGACTGTACTGCGACAAAAAGGACTGAGAAATATTCATCCGAATTTAACATGAAATTCCCTATACCCTCATGCACGTGAAGCCTGCCCTTAAGCCATGCGCAAATATCTGAGAATTGATGATTAATACCACCTTCTATCCTTCCTTCCTACAAAAATTAAAAAAAAATTTTAAATTAAAAAATTTACTAACACATTTACACTAAAAATGTCTTCTAATTAAAAAAATGTATTTATTATTGGTAGATGTTTTGGTATATCATGAAAAACAAATAAAAATAAAAGCAGCAATCTCCAAATCTAAACACACTGGACACCAATGTACTCTACAATTAATAGATTTAATCAATCAAGCATGCAGAACAGGAGTGTATTCTAATGGAGCACCATAACACATCTTGGTCCCCAGCATGCTGTCCCTGCTCTGGATAATATATCTTCATTCATCAATGTCCACGAGCAAGGAGGATATAGGCACACACTTGCTATGTAACACAGCATCACTCAGAGTTATGTTACACAATTGTCTTTATGAAAACGTATACAGTACTTTAGATTTATAATTTACCTTAGGATAACTTAACTTTAACTTTGATTAAAAACCCGAACACAATCACCTCTGTATAACTACGTGTCACTCAATCCAATCAAGCACAAGAAGAACAAAAGAAACATCTTCTGTCACGTAAGGTCTCTCTAAATATGTCGCTTAAGTCACTATTGCAGCCAGAGTTTCCACAATTTGAACAAGAATCTACACTTGTTAACTTAGTCAAACATTTGACATTAAAGACACTTACTTATCTTGCAACATTTTTCAAACTGTAAATCTTAAGAAATGTGTAGCTATGATTATTTCCCAATTTTCCAAAAGTCAAACATTTGACTTTAAAGACATTGATCTTGCAAAATGTTTCAAACTGTAAATCTTAAGATATGGGTATCTATGAATATTTCCCAATTTTCCAAAATTATAAAAACATCTATATTGTTCAGCTATCGTGTGAAAACTGTTAGCGTGACACAGAACTCATTAAAATATTATATTTTTGGAGATTTAAAGTAACAACATGATCTATTATGAATGCTAAATACATGACTACCAGCACAGAAGTTAACAGTATGAAAACAGAACTCTTAACATCACAAAAAATACGAATTCCAACATTGCTTGGAGGCCACGGGTTCCTATTTATGGTGTTTTTGCAAGATTGTTTTTTAAATCTTGTAAAGGAGCAAACATAGAAAAACCATTAAACAGAAATGTTGGAAATTGTTTGTACTATATATCTTAATTTTTTAAAACATATGTCACTATAATTTTGGCTAATTTTCGGCTTAATTACAGTTTCTTTAAGGCTTCTGCCTACTTCGGAGCGCGGCGGGAGCAAGGATAAAGTTTTACATGTTAAACTAAATTCCGTGTAGCTCTGTCACCCTTTGAGATATCGCTTTCGGATAGAAACCATTTTCTGCATTGATAAGAGGAGAATACTGCGACGTAAACGAAAATGTGAAAATAATTTTATGAATACAGGGTTTCGAGTGTTTAATCGGCATGAAAACACTTATTTGCTCATAGTTTTCAGGGTATTGATACAACTTGCTAAAAGATTCCGTAGCAGAGTGGGCCGTATCGTACTGAACAAAAAAGTCAGAGGTGGCATATATGTAGGTTTAAAAGTGACTGAGATATTTAGGAATATACTTTAACCTGTAACGCCGTATCCTTGCTGCCGCCGGAGCTCTGAGGTAGGCAGAAGCCTTAAGTTAATAATTAACTAAAATTATAAACCTAATGTTTTGAAAAAATAGGCTACATATAGCAAACAATTTACAACATTTCTATTTAATGATTTTGCGATCTGCTCCCTTTCAGGATATAAAAATACAACTTACTAAGATAACATAAATAAGGACCTGTGGTCTTAAAAGGCATGTTTTAAAACAAGATGCAGTTCAACTACTTGCACATGTGCCACCAAATTTGGATGATAAAGATCATTAAACTGATTAGGTTCAGTTTACTCTGAGTTTCCTGAGCAATGTTTTTCAGTTATTATGTAACTGACACTTTTACATACTATTTCATCTTCCAACAAATCCAATAATAATTCATAGTTTGTGTAGAGCTAATGTGGAATTTGGGAAAAATTAACTAACAATCTTTCTGGCTCCGACAATTTTGTGTGATGAAAAAAATAACACCACATACTATGTAGTACAAAATATAATACAGTGACTACAAATTTAGTAATATGTTTCTGAAAGTATGGTAGCATTTGCTTCTATTATACTATTAATACTGGGAACTACAGTACAACTATCACACACATAACATCTATAGTGATAGTTTCATTTTGTACTGGAACTCAGGAATTGCCATTTGGGGATGGCAAAACCAATCCAGTAAATTTTCAATAACTCCTTAACTTCTGCCTGTGTTCTATATTAATTACTTAAGGCCAGTAGAATTATGCAGGCCACTACCAACCCATCTCAAATTCTCGTACATTCAACTAAAATCACATACAACTCCCGTATTTTCATGAGGCAGCAAATTCCTGAACAATTACAGTTAATTGCAGCTGTCCCAGTCAGTTGCCACCTTGCACATGCATGCATTCAGGCACACAAAGAAAGATAGGTAGTGGAACTGGATAATTTATCCCAATATTATAAATTTTCACAAAAAAATTGGGTGAAAACACGTGCCTACCTAGCATGAAAAATAATTAATTATCTGAAGAAACTTTTTAATAACTTCAATATTATATTAAATAAACTACACCATATTCAAGAAACTTGAGTACCAGACAACAAATATTTCTGGAAATTACCTACTTCCTGTACCTCATTTTCAGTTACAATGAAATGTTATTTCATTTTTACTTCAAATTTCACAGAGCAACAATGTGAACAACTTTAATTTCTCAAAAAATTTGTGAGGGATTTTATTTTGTCAATAACAAGGTCGTATTACCAGTGACACGTTCTTTGTAACTCAAGAAAAGTAATTTTTTTTTAATTTAAAAAATTTAATTACATGAGTTGAATTATGACTAGTTGTAACTTTAGTTTTAGTCAGGATACATTTAAAAAAAATTTCTTAGACAAAACATTGGCCTGTCACTGTTACTCTTCAGCTAAATTTTTTTAAAAACAAAATTAGTATGTCTTACTTAAACATAATTTAAGCAAGATCATCTTAAAAAAAGGTACTTCAAAACTCTGCACTTGTAACAGTCGTACCATTAACAGGCCAGTCTTCTCACCTACTACGCACAAAAGTGATGACCATGACATCCAAAAAAAAATATATATATATCCATATCAAATAATTGTAACCAAGTGTTTGCAGAAACATACATGACGGTGTCCGCTTCCATCTGCTTCAGTGACCTCATGTTCAACATCACTGCTGGTATCACTGCTACTTGAAGGAAGCATATTTAAATTGTCATCATTGTCACTCAGTAGCTCGATCAGCCCTACTGTATCATCACTTATAAACTCCTTAGAGCCTATTATACAGGGCAATGGTTGTAAGAAATATGTGTTCCTTGGCTGAAGTAAAACACGGCCCATGCTGAAAGTAAGCAAAACATGCATGTTTTAGAATTACTTATAAAAAATTAATTTCTGGCACTGTAGTAGAACAAAGTACAGAGTGAACTAAATCTCATTTTCACATTTCCAGTTTTTTTAACTTCGTGACATTTTACAATATTTGCTCAACTGCGACATGCAACTTTAGTCGAACACATAATTAAATGACTCATTAAACACTAGATACATGGTTTTCTCGCTTTAAATTAACCAAAAATTAACTTTTTACAAAAAAAAAATTTTCATTTACACACTATTTTGGCATAGTTAAAAATTTTCATCACACAGCAAAAGAGTTAAGTTTATTTAGACTCATTTTGTGATAGTCAAATACTTCTTGCAATTGGAGTACATGAAGACAAACACTATCACTGTATTTTCTGATTGGAGTTATTGTGTGGGTGTGCCACTGGCGAGGTTGTCGTGTGGCTGGCACAGTGCAGGACAGTTACTACATGGTGATGTGTGTTGTGCTGGGACTAAGGTACTTTTGGCACTAGGGATATAGGCTGGAGATAGTGGAAGCTGTTAATGCAAGTTCATACCGGCATGTTATCAAGTAACTCTAGTAATAAGCCTGAGTTCCAGCAAAAATGTTAGCTCTCGATTTAGTGCTATCTGAACTTCATGGAAAATTTGGAAATAAAGGTCGTGATGGTTTCCAGGTCAGAGAGCTGTTTAGTACTTGACAACGGAGTACAATGCCACTTGGTGGAGTAAAAGACAGAAGGCCACAGCGAGGAAAGAGGCTCGGTACTTCAGAATTTGTCATTGTCGATGTATAAGAGTTAACATCAAGGCATTCGGAAGCCTACCTTCCAGTATGAAAGACTATGCTTAACAAGATCATGAGCCTGACATTCCCAGAGGTACTTGAGATCCTCCCAGTGGACTACACAGTCAAAAGGGAGTAAGCACAATCAAAATGGAGCAAGCCCAATCAAAAGAGAGCAAGCATAATCAAAAGGGAGCAAGCACAACCAAAAGGGAGCAAGCACAATCAAAAGGGAGCAAGCACAATCAAAAGGGAGCAAGCACAATCAAAATGAAGCAAGCACGAGATAGGGGCAAAGGCGTTAAGGCACAATGTTCCATGAAGTATCTGCTGGCAACCTAGGGGCAGGTAATGCAGGATGCTAGAATCACCTAAATTTAAGATATGCGTCAGATGTTACAGGGAAGTGTCAAGTGTTGGGCATGCTAAAATACACTGTCCATGTTAGAGGCCTTTCTTGCTTGTTCTCAGCAGCAGGCCTTGCAAATTAAATTAAGGACCAGATTGTTCCAATACAAAAATATGTTTTAAAGTTTTGAATGTTAAATGTTGGGATTCAGCTCTTTTATTTTCACTACAGGTATTGTCAGAAGTTGGCTGTATTTATCTAATGACTCATAGGCTTACCTATTTAAGTTTGGAAGCCTTCTTGCCTCATTAAAGGTTAACGTGGTATGAATGGAATGTACATACACGAGGGTGAGGCATCGTTGAGTGTACCCTTACCACAGGGACAAATGAGATGTCTCAAAAAAATTGCAACCATTTATTGTGGTATTTTTAATTTGGTTTCCCTTCCTGATGAATTAATGCCACAAACATTTTTTTTATTTAATTGTCAACCATCCTATACAAGCACACAATCCTAATTCCTCACATGCATAGAACAATGTCTTACCACTTTTAGCTTTCTTCCACTGATGTACTATATCACCTGTGACTCCTACCCTACCAACAATTTATACAGGCCAACCTAAGAATGAGATCAAATGACCCAACAGCAACACTTTGTCTTTTAAAGAAGTCTTGATTTTTTTAAGGATAAATGTACAAAAAGTGATGTACTGTATTGTTATGCAATCTAAATTCCTGATTACTTTAATTTGCTCCTTGACTTATACTGTGCAGCAGTTTTGTTTGTAGCATTCAGTACCCTACTTTCTAAATGGGAAAAGTAGACATGAGATCACTGTGCATGTGTTATTTTTTGTGTGTGCGTTCATTTGTGTGTATGCAAATGTGCAAACATGTATGTTGCGAAGGGGCATAACACACAAACACCGCACCTGAATGTATTTTTTCAGTATGGCTCTGAGGAACTTTTTCAATCCAAGAATGCCACACAGGTCCTTGCATCGAAAGACAACAGATTATGTTCTGTTCAACAAACTTGACGTAAAAAATAGTTTCAAATTTTTTCCCCTTTGTCAGCAGAGTGACTGAGATATAACATAATAACTTTTCTAATTGTTCACGTGTTACCCCCAAATAGTTTTAGTGTCATTTAAACTCACACACTTTAAAACACTGTGTATAATGTATGCATGGGTCCAGTTTAAATGAGAACACTTAAAACTGAACTTACAAACCAACCAAACGCATCTTTAAAGTGTCTCACGCTGGATGCAAAGACCTTACAACTGCTGTATCGTTACACGCTTTATGAAATTAGGCAAACATTCTGAGGACTTCTACACAGTCCATTAGACGATTCTCACACAAGAAGATTTGGTTCATTAGAGGACTATGTGCGCAACCTCTACTGTTCATGAATGCAAATGCAAACTATAAACCTTCCTTTTTCTGTTCTATTTTATAAAAATTTCTAAACTACCTGGTTTACCAACACAAAGTTTATTGTTAATTCCAATAGTTTTCTAACTGAAGTTGCCAACAAGAATGGCTCGTAGATTAGAATAATTTTACAAGTTTTCGTGAACAAATACTACAGGAAATCGTCACTGTTGCAGTTTGTCATGGCATAAGTTTTACATAAGTGGTAAAGACATCAATAATCCTTCATTAATTTTCTGCAATATATTCACAATAAATTTTAGACAAATGCATTTTTTTAAACATGTTTAATTCAAATTCTCAAAAAATTAAAGTGTCTGAAATTTAAATTTAAATCCAAATATGAAAAAATTTTCAGAAGAACAATATTTGCATTATTTTCATTCACTATGCTAAGAATCTTGCTTATGGAAATATTTTTGTAAGATAAGTTTTATGAGGTGCATGATAAACTGCAGTTGATCATTAATTTTTATTACAACTATGAATTTAAAGGTTACCCTAATCCTTTAATCTCCATATATAAATGTTTGGTACCTAAATATTTTAGTAACATAAAATTTAATCATTTACACCAAGAACATTTTTTTTTCAAATTCCAGTGCATGTAATTCAGCACACCAAATTTCACTGCTAAACAAAGCTTCTATTTTGAAATTATATACTCATTTATAAAAAAAATAACTTACTATGGAATACGTAAATGGCTTAAGAGTATAAACCGAAAATCTCAGATTATATATCTGTGGCTTAATACAAGAACAACCAATGTCAATACATCATATTGCAATATTCAGGTATTTCAAGCTTGATTAACACACGTACTGTATATTGACATTGCTTGTTCTTGCATTAAGCCTCAGATATATTTCTGTGCTTTACATAAGAATGATCAAGAATATATTTTTTTTAAATAATAACTTTAGGGAATTTTATATTATTGTATTTTAGGTTTCAGGTGTATTACTTTTATCATTTCAAAATTTATTTTTCAACTAGTGTGATAAAAAGGGAAAATCTGTAAATAGTAGATTATAGGAGAAAATATTAAGCAGTTATTACAAATTTAATTTTAAAACTTTTGAACCAAATATATAATATATATATATATAAATATATATATATATATATATATATATATATATATATATATATTATATACAGTGAACCCTCGATAACTCGGACCTCGATGTCCCGGACTTCGGATAACTCGGACAGAATTTCAAAAAACAATATTAATTTTAATTAAATTATTTTTTGGTCGAAAATCATAAGAAAATTGTATCTGCCTCATTTAAATCCATCACGTTTTATTTAAAAACAGTATTAAGCTTTAAAAGCAGTTGCTCATCGCTGCGTAGCCTTTAATAATCCCACCGTAAAATATCTGGCAAGTTCCGTGTGGTTAAATGTTGCTAGCGAGGCGCGCGAATGGAGATGCAACTCAGCAGTCAGCCTCCCTTCTTTATCTCTCCTCCCACTTCGCCGCGCGGGCCACACACGCACGTGCGTGCGTCGTAAATAAACATTTCAGTAGGATGCTGGTGAATTGGACGGTTACTACAGGTCACAATGGCACCTAAAGGGAAATTTATTATGTTCTGGTGTGTACAATATAAATTCAAGATTGCAAAACAATTTGTTCCGGACATTAATAAAAAAAAATTAAAATCCATTGGTTTGCATTGCAATGTAGGCATGGTAGTGAGAGGATTTTACGGCCCTTTAACGACGTCTTACAAGCCGATGAGGGTGAAGTGAGGTGAAAGAACAACACAACATCCATGCCCGAGCAAGCATTGGAACCCAGGGCCTCTCGCACCGTAAAATGGCGCCTAACCCACTACGCTAGAGGCCGGCGCGACATAAAAAAAAAAACAGGACTTAATGAATTATTAAAAAGGAGGGGGGGGGGGGCAGAAAAGAGCTTTTGCCCCGGGCTGCACATTCTAGAGGGCCTCGCTTTTGAAAAAGTTAAATGATTAAAATAAATGGGCTTTTATTGAGTTCCCGTTAATGTTGATGGTATCTGTGAAATTTATTTTTAGTGTAAAGTGTGTGTAAAGACGTCACTGATCTATGACGACGCAGCCATGGTAAGATAGTATGGAGGGAGGCCTATAAGTGCACATTATCACTTCAACCACGGCCGTAAACTTCAACTACAAAAAAAAAAAGGGAGGAAAGGTAGACTGAGATTTACGTAGCAATGACACCCTGGAAAAAAAAAACAATTTCTCGTAGGAAACTGACATGCTGACGTTGAGCAATTTTTCACGTAAATATCTCATGAGTTGCGTATGGTCACGTGCGGTGTTTTTATTACTGTTGAGACTGTACCGGTTGACCTTGACTACTTCCGCTCGCGCTCTACCGCCCTTTCTTATCACACACGCACTCACGCACATAGACCGTCGTCAGCCAGACGAGAGTAGGGGGGTGAGAAGAAGCCAGCTTGGTTCTAGCACAGATAAAAAAATATCAACAGAAGTAGCACAAAAAATAAATACAAAAGAATCTGCCGGCCCAGGCTGTTTGACATTCTTTTACATTTCTCCACGTTACAGTGATAATTTTCCCACTACCCCCTCCTGTAAATTGATACGTACAAAGCAGTATATATTGCCGCATCTTTTGCTTGTAGAAATAATAGCGTACTGATTTCCTCACATTTCTTATGATTA
>PNEQ01101837.1:0-41050 GCA_003012365.1 Medauroidea extradentata | reverse complement strand
ATGGAGCTCGTCCGGGTAATACGATGATATTTATATAAAAAGTTTTTTATTAAATAGTTTTTTTATTCAAAAGTTTTTTACTAAAAAGAATTTTATTAAAAAGTTTTTTTAAAAATTTTTTATTAAAAATATATTTATTAAAAATATATTTATTAAATACATGCGGGGTTATTATGGAATGCGAAATCGAAATTTTTTTTGAAGAAACACCAAGATGGCGGCCGGAAACAAGATGGCGTCCGGAATCAAGATGGTGGTAATATTTTTTTCGGGATTTTTTGAAATTTTGAATTTTTTTGGAAAATTTTTGAATTTTTTGAAATTTTTTGAAATTTTCGAAATTTTGGAAAATTTTGGTAATTTGACACTTAAGGTCAAGGTCAGGGTCAAGGTTAAAGGTCAAGGTCAAGGTCATACAACATGGCGGCCGGGGACGTGACGTCACAACATGGCGGGTGGTGCCACACTGTGCCACCCACCGGCTCCATGTCCCAGAACCGGCTAAATCATACTACTTATGTTTATGACCAAATCTGTATAAACCACTTTTGCTAAATAGGATGGTTGAATGGGTTTTGATCTATAGTGAATATTTTCCATTGGGAAAGCTATTGGAAAATGTATTTTGGTAACAAAACTGAATAAATCCACATTTTCTCATTAAATGTCGATATAAATCTCGGTTATAATGTACATTGTAATGTTAGTTGTTTTCTAAACTGAATATATCAATACATTTTTTGTATTTGAATGTCTCCCTCTCCATATACATTACTGTCATTCTGTCACAAGAGATAATAGCATTGTAACCTATAGATACATAGTTGTCAACCTTGAAACATTTGCTGCCCTGCTGGTCTACTCATAGATCCAAAATCCTTTTATTTTTCAATGTGTATTATTTCCATTCTTTGTAAAAACTCAATGTGCCATATCTAAAACTGTGCATTTTGGTACCTCACTGTAGCTCTGACTGGGTATCCTGCTGTTAATCTTTTTTTTTTTTTTTTTTTTAATTACCGTTTAGAGGTTACATATTTTTCCTCTCTCCTATAAAGTTATATTTTTTGAAGATATTTAGTTTTGAAAAAATGCTCCTCAATTATAAATCATTGTGTCATTAGAAAATAATCGCAGTACATATTCTCCTATTCACACCAACAAACCTGAAGATCTCTGTCAATGAATATTTTTCAGAATCTTCTTCGACGCGTAATGGAATAAGCGGCTTGCAACCCCCTTTGTATTCACAGCACCATTCACATCACACAGACAGTCAAAGGGTCTGTGCGCGGTAACCTACGTCCCGTATAATGGAGTTTAGTGACTGATTGCAGGAGATTACCAGAGGCGGAAGTGCGGTTTACAACGCATCAACTCCGCAAGGGCTTAACTCCTCACGACGCACACGTCAAGTACCTTGCGAATCACCCTCGCAGACAGACTGCAGATCTATTGGTCCACACGTTTCGCGTGGTCACACTCAGTGGCTTTTAATCGTGTGCATTTGGCGATACTTTGATGATCGGCATACACTTGCGATCTACCTCAGCACTGACTAAATAGTAATTCAGTTTTGAAGTGACGTGGCGGCGCAGTCGATATGGACGAACTTCGCCGCTTATAAGCTACCCGAGGCTGCTGACATATTCCCCGTGTCTGTTTGGCTCCTGTATTTTGTAGCAGGTTTCCTATTGGCCTGGTGACTGGCTAACACCTCAACCTCCTCACGCTGATTGGAGATAGGTGTTTCCGCCACGTTACTGGCCAGTAAAGCCATTTTGCTGACGTGTGTGACTGAGTTTCCCACCCTACCAGCTATTGCCCTTCAGTATCCGTAAATATTCCGTACCTTCAGCATATTATCAACCCTTTCACATATAATCCCTACGCGTTTAAATAAGACACGCATGATTTTGTGGGATGTTACGTCGTTGCGTAGCTACGTTGTCACATTAAACAAAAACTTACAAGAAACAACAACATAAAAATGTAAATAATACCACAGTTAAATATGTCAAATCATAGAAACCAACGAATTTCTCTAGACTTCCAAATTTCGCTTTTTTTATGTGACAGCAGACTGCAGTGGCATGACGTGTGTGTGTGTTGCGAGGTAGGATGTACTTGAAGACGTCTGTAAAAAGTCGAAAGCTGCCTATTAGAAGTGGCTTCACACTCATGCCTCGCCCCTACTGATAGGTAACTCATGAATTTGTACAGACATCGCAAAGTAGAGATTGCCTTGCAACACACAGGCAGACTGGATTCTAATGGCGCAGTCTGCTGCAATTTTCAACACTATTTTTTTTTTTTATGTTTTATTTGTACCAGATTTTTTTTTCTTATTTTAGACACAAAATTTGGTTCTTATGAAATTTTTTTATCTCTCATAGTTTTCGCGTAATTGCTTGTTAAAGTCATATTTTGCACGTTTCCGTTTTAAGGACTACACTAAAACCAACTGATATACCAAACTAAAAAAAAAATCACAGTAGTTAAAGACATTGCAGGTTACAATGTCATGTTCATAAAAATAAAGAATAAAAAATATTTGTATTTAAAAATAATATCGAATTTTTAAATTGTTATTTTCAGTTTCAGCATTTATTTTAAATACAAATAATTGTTATTATTAGTTATTTTTATGAGTATAACATTGTAGCCTGCAATGTCTTTATCCACTGTGATTTTTTTTTTAGTTTGGTGTATCAGTTGGTTTTAGTGTAGTCATTAAAACATGCAGAATATGACTTTTAACAAGTAATTACGCGAAAACTATGAGAGATAAAAAATTTCATAACAAACAAATTTAGTCACATTTTATGTATAAAATAAGAAAAAATGTCTGGTTCAAATAAAAAAACAAAGAAATAGTGATGAAAATTGCGGTATAAAGCGCCCTTAAGGTTGATTTCTATCCGGAATCCCGGATACTCCGCAACCAGCAGTACACGAAAACACCACATCGACATCAGGTTCCTAAATTTATATCGTGAGAAGTAGTTGACCAAATTTAGAATTAAAGTCTTGAATTAAAGATGAAACCCTGGCATAAACCTTGAAAAATGTTATTTGCATACTTTATGTATAATTTTTTAGTAATTTTTTTTATTGGTTGATTTTAATAGTTGTCCCATGAATTATTATTTCCTAATTAAAGTTTCACAAAAGAATTTAATTTGTAAGAGAAAGTATACCTCTCGTAGGGTAGTTAAAAGTTTAATTAGAATACGGTAATTAAAACTAGATTAAAGTACTTTTCATTTAAAACAATTTTAACCTACATTTGGGTCCAACAATCTAACTTAAACAGTTTCTAAAAAAATCTTTATAAGCTAAAATAATAGTAAATTTGGTCTAGTATGTGCTGCTTTTGCTCGATTGTGGCATGTCTTTAAACTACGCACAGAGACTACCTGTTGTGGCGGGAAACGAATACATTATGAATATTGTGTCATTCAAAAACATTGAGGAGAGAACCGGCCCGCGATAAATGAATGAATACACACAGGCAGGGCATTTATTTCCTAGTACCACGTGCAGGCAGTATTCCGCCGAGTGAATACGTGTCCACTCTACAAAACTTTCAAATTGATATAAGCGATAAACGGAGCTACATTAGATATTAAACCAGTAGGTGCAGGCACTCAGGCCATGAAAAAATTAAGCGGCAAGGATGATCAGATCAGTATTCGAGCATGGGTCTACCTTGAATGCTGCAAGTTTAGATTTTCACATGTGCGCCACTTTGCTTGGTTTAGAGCTCAAAACAACTTTGCACGGGAATCTAAGCTAGTTTGCTTAATTAATGGTGTTCTCTTACATGTTGAGGGATATATTCATAATTATAGTAACAGACATTCCAATACTATCAAGCATTACAGACGACAGAAACGTAACATAATTCATTCGACATTTCGTCACAGTACTTCATTTTGACGATAAACTGAGTAACAATTCTTCACATGCACAATGTAATTATCAACAGGAAGACCACTAGAGGAGGAGGGTTGGCAGTCTCGTCTGTTTCGAGTAACAGTACTCCTGAGGGGGGAGGGGGTATAACGTCACTGTGGGGCAGTGCTCTCTCATGTCTAGGGCGACGAGCGATTCTTTTCTGGTTTCAAACCATCTTCTTCCAAGAACTGCCAAGGCCTTTGTATATGTACTCTTCGTAATCTATTCCCTCACTTGTCACGTGTAATCAGTAATCTGCTCAGTGTTTCGAGCTGACTACCTCCTTGCAATCATCTTATATAAAACACACATTCAATTTTATTCAGTAAATTACTCCCTTGAGTATTAAAACTATTTGTTTCAGTGCACTTGGCTATCCTGTTTTGTATAAAATATATGTGTGATAGTGCATAAAACTTGTAACATATAAATACACATTTTCAGTAAACTAAAACACTGAAAGTGACCACGACAGTTTGCAGCTGATGTTTGACAAACTAAATAATGTTTATGACGATTGTAAAGCACCGGTGATCCTAGATTATATGGAGATATGTAATATACTTCTCAGAAACAATCAACCATGTAACAACTATTATTATAACTAGAATTGTTGCGTAATTTTAAGTAAATGTGTCATATTAATTTTTCGTAAAACAGCATTATTACATATCCTGAAGAATAGTAATATTATTATGATGTGTAACGTTTTTGCACGCCCGCAAGGAAATTGCAAGTGAATCTGTATTCTATGGGCTGGACAACATGTTTGTTTTTATGTACGTGGTAAGTTTCTATGATATTAAAAGTGTCCATATCGTAGATGTGATGCGTTATAGAGTGGAGGGAGCATGACGTTATAAACTTGTGTTCAAAATGGAAACAGCTGACTTTAGGACATGCTGTTACATGTTTTGCTGGAGGAAATAATTCGTGTTTTCGTACCAATTGCCGATTATAGAGCAACATTTCTGCAAAAGAAATCAAAAAATATTCTATGAAAAATTACGCCATGCTTAGAATTTCTGTAAACATTTTATGTTTGCGGGTGATACGCCATTACCATGGGAAAATACACATGTTAAAAAATACACCGTTAGTATAATTATGACAATATTTTCAACTATGTTTTGCACATATTTTTTGTTGCCAGAGCAGCACATATTGCGCTCCAGAAATTATCTGAGTTTCCGAAGTGTAGTCATATTATGAACCACACTAAAAAATACATACATTTTTAGGTTTTGATATCACAGTCAGATTTAACCCAAACATATTTCTTCATAAAGTCGAATCGCGAGCATATTGAGGTATAGCTGTCGCTCCATATGCCATAATACTGAATATTTTTACCTCTACGGCCCATATCGAGCATGCGATAGTGTCAATATAACCCATACAACCTAGACTGTTGTCCAGGCAATAGCTTGTAAGCGGCTGAAACCAAAATGATGTCGATGTGCACACAATCAATGAAAACAACATAAGAAGAGTTGCGCCAAATTCAAATTATTTGTTAGTTCCTGTGATTTTTCTGTAAACTAAATTATGTTTTATGCCGATGTGAAAACTGGACCTGTCCTACTTTATGATCACTCAAAAATATTTGTAAAATAGGGTCAATGTTAAAAAATTATTGAGGTGCAACCTAGTATTTTTAATCCTATGTTACTTCTTATTATATCTTCGTGCAGTTAGTATTTAAAACATTTAAAAACCCCTGAACTTTGCTAAGGTGCATAAGTTTATATATATATATATATATATATATATATATATATATATATATATTATTCGTCACGAACTCTGACGTATTTTTGCTTCTAATACATCGTCTTATCGCCGATGCTACACGTTGAGTTCGGCGCCAGGAAAGTGGCTATTCATTACAGTTGAAAAGATCAACAATATCCTGTTTATTTTTGACGTACCATCAAACTTCAATAAATATTATTCCAGTTTACTGACATTTCAGGCATGCTTCTAGCTGTCCCAATTTATCTTGTAATCCGAGGCACAGAAACGTTGAACTATTCATCGGAGAGCTTCCTGCTGGATTATTTCTGGAGTGAAGAAATATTACTGAATCAGAATTCCCAAGCCCAGCCAAAATAGCAAGCCTAGATTACAATTTTGTTTGTCTTCATGCTAAGTTGATTAAAGTCTCTTGCCTACATAAATTGATTACTTCAGGAATTTAATTTCACTCACTTATAGCTGGCTTTGTACTTATTTAGTAGTTGTTCTGGAACAGTTCCGTGATCTGTCCTGTTCGTTGTAAACGCGCTGTGTGTAGGCTTCCAATAGTGTATCCATCTCCCAGTTTCTCACAGTCCACTCCAGTTACCTATGAATACAAACGCTGTTGTGTTATAAGTGTATTAGACATTATTTACCACTTTAAACGAATAATTTTTTGCATATGTATTTCCTTTTATGGTTATGGAAGCCTTATCTTTATGTGTTTACAAATTTCAAATATTATCTCAACAGACATATGTTTGCTCGAATTTTGGAATTCACCACAACTGAACCTTTCAAAACTAACTACAGAAATAAACATTTCATGTTGTATTATAAGCATAGACGTTAATGCGTTTAAGTGTAGTGTTTGTAAGACAAACCTGAAACTTAAGAGGGCGTGATACATAATTCAACGCTGAAAGTATTAATCGATGACTGTAGTTTTCTAGAAGCCAATTTGCGAAAATTAGACAATAGCAATCCTAAACAATAGTTTCAGCCAACGTTTTAAACAAAATTATTTCCAGTGTTAGGAACTTCTGAGGCACAATGTCTGACACCGGATCTTCATGCATTTAAATGCGGCGCAAGAGATCACGTGTAACAAATTAATAATTCTGGAACATCATTTACTCGTACATTTGGCAAATACCATTACCTAGGATTGTCATTGAGTACTTTATCAATTTTCGCTTCGAAAAAAGCGTAGAAATCATTTGATATTTTCAGCGTTTATTTATCTGCCACGCACTCTTAAGACAACCTACTGCTATTTTTAGCTTTTCATATTCTCATTTGAGTCTTGAATTACTTTTTCAACACACAGTTAAAAAAACTTTAAGTAGAGCTTTTAGCCTGCTTTCTCTTCGTGAAATAAAAACTTAAAGAGCATGTTCGAAAATGCTCTAAGTGTACCCGCCGTCAGGCAGGAATACATTGTGTATGATAGAGGGCCTTGGTGAAGATAGGGCCGGCTGATCACCTAGCGAGACATGCCTGTCGCCCTTCGGTCCGAGGAATGTATGAGGTGAGATGAGATGTGTGTGGAGCAGTGACGGAATGAGAGAGGCGAGGGAAACGGGAGTTCCCCGAGAATAATCATGGACCGAACCCTCCAGGGATTGAACACGAATCGCCTAGGTCTGAAGTGAAAGGTCTGATCCCTCGACAACCGCAGTCTCACTCTAAGTACATGCTAATAGTTCTGAAAAAATTTAATGTTAAATAATCACAATAAATCACTTTTGGAGTATTGTTTTCACTTAAGCAATTGTATCTTCTAAATTCGTTTTATATTATTAATTGTTCAACCTTATATATTAGAAGATTTAGAACATTCATACGCTTAGTTATATGGGTTGGGTGAAAAAGAATACCTCAACTTTGAAGATCTGCATAGGTACAAACAAACCATTTACAATGTTGTTTGTCTACTCAAAAGAACAGTATAACAATGACTTTTTTGTACCATACCTTTATAAAAGTTCAATTAGACCGGCAGGAGCAGCACGACCCACATCGACACATTGACGCGATACTCTTACCTCGTTCCACACTTGTACCAGCATGTCCGGTGTAATGGTGTGGATGTCGTCCAGAAGCCTTGGTGTGTGGGGGTGAGTGGGAGGTTCGGCCTAAGGTTTCATTTGTGCGCCACTAGAGGTCACTGAAAGCTACCTTCGTGTTAGTCCGCAACAATGGTGACGGAACAGCAGAAGGCTTTACGAAATGTGAATCGGTGACGACTGTTCAACGCGAATTCCGTCGCAAGTTCGGACGTCGTCCACCTGATAGGTAGAGTATCCTAAAGTGGTTTCGTCACTTTCGTAGCAAAGGTTGCCTGTGAAAAGGCAAAAGTTCCGGGCGGCGCGTGTGTCGGACGACCGTTTGTAACGGATTCAGCAAGCGTTCGCACGCAGTCCACGAAAATCAACTCGACGAGCTAGCCAGTAAATGAGACTCCCTCGACCGACTGTGTGGAAAGTGTTGCGTAAGCGATTGCTGTACAAACCATACAGGTTACAGCTTGCGCAGGCTCTTACTGAAAGGGACAAAGAACTATGACGTGATTTCTGCGTGATATTCTTGTCCGGAATGAGTTTGACAATGCCTTCATCTCAAAGCTGGTGTTTAGTGATGAAGCTATGTTCCACGTCAACGGTGATGTCAACCGGCATAACGTGAGAATATGGAGTCAGGAGATAAGCTTACTCTAGTATTAGATATTTTATACTGACTGAATTTGCAAGTAAAGAACACCATTTTTCACATATTAACTATACCTGTATTCATACCACGTGAACGCACTTATCGTCTGTGAATGATAAAACCACATTTATGACATGTGAGTTAGGTTCGAAATTTAAATAATTTATTTTTACAGGTAATGATAATTCTAGTTATGCTTCAACATGGCTGACATACATTTTACAAAAATGATGTTTCTACACAACATTATGAACAACTGAAAATTGTGCATATAATGTGTTTGTAACGCAAAATTCTTACAATATTAGAACGCGTTTTGGCCAGTTATAGCATACACATTAAAAATAGGAACATTTTAGTTGTCATACGAAAAACTTAATTTACGAATCGTATAAACATTATATCTGCCACTGCAGTAGTAGCAGATTTGAACTTGCATGAATGGCATTCAAACTAATAATATGGTTAATAAAACGTAGCAGAAAATCTTATTGGAAATCATTTGCTGATGCTTCAATAACTAAATCACACAACCTAACCTACACAGCATTTTACCATGTTCTTCCATAATAGCCACATGGCAACAAGTTGTTTGTATCCGGTATGTCGGCGCGTATGGAAAATAGTCGTAGACTACTCCGGCAGTGTATTGCTTCTACGAATCTTATTTTACACCACTTTCAAAATAAATAACAAATAATTACACACTAAGTGCACATATGCAATTCCGAATAGTTCGTCATTTTGTCATGTTGTGTACTGGAGAAACTATATTCTCAACAATAATTACTGATGCTGTTTTACAACGAGATGTCCCGTCTTTTTCACAAGACAACGTCTCTTCATACCACGCGTCGTAATAATTTTGCGCCGTTGTTTTTTAAGCACTCAGCTCCAACTTGTTGCAACGAAAATTGATGAAATTCACTCCACGACTATAATAGATGATTGCCACAGTTTACTCACGGTAGATGGAAAAGAAGTTAGGGAATTCCTTAAGAGCTTTTGTGTTAGCTACGCTACCCATGACACTACCCACACCAAACATGTTTGAAATGTTTGTCCTGTTACCTCTGCAACATAGTTAAGAACTACTTACAGAGAGATGGAAAGCGAGAGAGAGAGGATAAAGAAGGATAGTAGAGAGGGGAGAGAAACAGACAAAATAAGATATGCTCCTAAACCCGATTTAATCAACACACTACGACCACAATAACATTCACGAAATACATATGTAGTAGATATACTAGATCGCAGCAGGTAACTCACAAACTGAGTTCGACGTCCCCCATTAATAAAACACGGAACTGACATGATTTCCATCGGCAACAACCAAAAGTTTGGCAGTCCCTTGCACGCGTGACATAATCATTTCTCGCATAGCTGCTGCGATGGCAGGATGATTATATTTGTTTGAGTTGATCAAAGTGTTTGGTCAGTTTTTAATTGCTCTGGTGCAGGTAAAAAAATATGTTAATATTGTAAATAATGTTGTGATTACAAATAGAAATTAAAGAAACTCACTCACTACAATGTTTCTTCTCTGCTCTAAGAGCATATTAAATTAACCATTAAAATACTGAAAACAGCAAACCTCGAATTGCAATACATTTACACACTATAAATATTGTTTCTAAATTTTCCACGCCGATGTATAGGAGTGTTCGTAAACACTTGTACGGTAGGAAAATTCCTGTACACCAATAGAAGCGTTCCTTTTTTTTTTTTTTTTTTTTTTTTTTTAAGAAAATGTCAAACATATATTGATGTTACTACAGGGTGGCCCAAAAGTCCCGCATCATAGGAAGAACAACTTACGCTAAATGTGTGTGAAGTAAATCATATAATGTGCTAAATATGACTGCCTGAAACATCGAAACACAGCTGCAGGAGATCATGCTAAACAGGATATTCTCGAGACGCTCTTCAATTGTCAGCGTGGTTCACCTGCAACATGAAGAACACAACTGCAAAACAACTGCCTATGATGCGGGATTTTTGGGCCACTCTGTAGATCTGTATAGCTACAATGCTAAACAGCGGTTCTATTTACAAGCTGAGTATTGTAAGCGTCCCACTTTGTGCGTGAATTAAAATCTGACACATATGTACAGGAAGTTTATTACTGTGTAGCTACGTGCACTTGCACTATAAGTCTGTCGCGTTCATTGCACAGCAATTGAACAGTTTTACGTTTGCCTAAACTTAAAGTAAGAACAAATAACTTTGGCTACCAGATTATTCCTTCGAATTACGTTACAGAAAAAAATCGCACTTTAAGTTACACAACAACTGTTTTATTTATCTTAGATGGTTATATCAAATACGCTAAAATACAGCTTGTGTGTACAGTTTCCTCTTACTAAGTAATTTGAGCTCTCGTAGTTGGTGCGTCAAAGAAAAAATGTGCTTGTTCTGCTATCTTGCAAAAAAGAGAAAACTAATAGACTTACGTAAGTGAAATAATGCACGGTGAAACAACATACATTTTGCTACGTAATAAAACATTTAAAAATATCCCATGAACTGTTCTTATCTTTTAAAAAATGTTGAATTTGCAAATTTTTTTGTGTACTTTTGCGATTTTATAAAAAAAATTCAAAAATATTACGAAGTAGGGTTTGAAACGTTTTATTGCAGAGATCCTGGGATGTTAGTTCACAAAAATTATTTCATTTAAGTTGGGCGGTATGCAAGGATTAGCGGCATGCTTAATCATAAAGGAAAAACGACAGCAAGGGTCAGTTCCTTGGCGAGTGTATTGGTGTTTTCGTGGATGTTTTTTTTTTTTTTTTTAAGTAGGAAGTCGAAATAGTCTTGCACGTAAGTATTAACAATATGTTATTAAGTTGATTTTTTAGGTAATCTATCGAGTCCGGTAAGGTTGGTAAGAGGGTGTATGTGTATTAAAAATTCCACTTATTTATTAAATAGTTAAAAATAATATTAAATGAAAATGGTTTTCGAATTTGTTAATTGATTGGTTTAATTGAGAATCGATTGGTTATAGCTAAGACGGAAGTCGGATTTAAGTAATAACCATTATTTAAGTATCTGACTAAAGTTTAAAAACTTTTGATAATATTTATTTACTAAATAAAGTAGATTGATTTTGATGTTTATGTTCAATATATACCGTCAATCGGTGACCCCTACTTCTCGGAGTTATGCAACCGTTTTGAGGAGTTATTGGTGTCATTTGCTGGTTTTGTGACAGTCACAAAGGAAAGTGTTTCGTTGCAGCTCGTCCTGGTAAGGTGTGTCTTTCGTGTCGGTTATATATTTTAAGTTAAACAGTGTTTATATAAAGTTTTCTATTGAACAGTTTATATGAAAAAAATTTTATATCAAATAGTTATTAATAAAATAATTGGTAATAAATTTATTAATTGTAGTTTATATTTACGGGGACTGATTGTAATGCGAAATAGGAAAATTTTATGAACACTTGGAGGAATCTCCCATATGGCGGCCGGAAACACGATCGTGGTATTGTAAAAACTATTTTTTAATAATTTGTTAGTATTTTTCCGAATTTTGAAAGATATTTTGAAATTTTTAAAATTTTTCGAGTTTTGGAAAATTAAGTAAATTTGACCTACTGTAGACATGGCGGCCTTGGCCGTGACGTCACAACATGGCGGGTGACACCACATAGCACCACACTCAGACTGTTGTCGCGAAACCGGCATAACTATACTAATAATGTTCGTAATAATAATTAGAGGCCCGGAAATTGCGAGGATTCAATGACCTGCCAGCTGGACTGTCCTGTGTACACTCTGTTCTAGAACTACCTGTTCATTGGTTGCTGATCCAGTGAGTGGACAGTTGTACATGTGACAAGGAGCTGAGGAGTCAGTGAGTGTTTTCATACAGGTTTGCTATTGGTTCACAGTCCTCAAGGAAACAGTGACACAATCATTGTATGTAATTAACGTGTACATGGTTTTTAAATTCTAGCGTATTCTCAAATTGTTTGCGAAATTTTAGAGTCTCTGCCAATCATGAATGTCCACCTGTCATATTAGTAGCAAATATGGCACTGTAAGGACTGGATAGTGATTATAATTTATAGCGTCGCCTTAAGGCCTTGTTAAGGAGTTTTGCAGTGATTTCGAAAATATTTTTTTTATTGCTACCTAATACTCATATCAAAATTTCGCTGAACATTTTTGACACTTATATGTTATAATTTGTTGCTGAATTTTTTTGTAGAATTATACTGTACGGTTTTTTTTAGATTTCATTACCCAAAGTACCACGTTTTTCGTCGTAAAAATAAGCAAAAATGAAGGATTTTTTTTTGCTGGTGAATGGTACATTATTTAAAAAAACGCGTCCACAGTATTGTGCATCGTGTGATTGCACTATGACTCAATTTTTTTCAAAACTTTTGGTTAAAAAATATTTGAGTTATTGGCACCGTTCTGAAAAAAAAACTCGGGAACAAGCCCTTAACTTTACTTTGCTTGCAACCAATAGCGAAGCATGAATCCGTTTCATTGCAAATGAAAAGTGTTACTTAGCAGTGACTATTACCTTTGACACTTCTGTGGAATTATTAGGCTAGTATGATCAGGTTCATCCTATAGTCAGTAGCATGCACGACGAGGGGCGAATCCTTCAATGGCATAACCTGATGCCGTGTACTAAGAATTTATAGCCAGATGTAGCAGCCCTTCCCTTTAAATGCGACCACAGTTCTCCCCAGCACGCAACTACGCTCACGATCAAGAACAACGTGACCATGGGGGTGTTAGTCTATAGGATAATACAGTATATAAACAATATTTGTCACGTGGTTACGACCACACATGCTAGATGACAGCACCTTTCTCGGTTTTTTTCTTATTCGGCCACGTGCGGCAGCTATCGTCCCTAGTGCTGCATTTACGTGGTGTATGATGGTTACAATAATCAAAATTTATGAGCATTTTTTAATATCCTGACGCTCATCAAAAGCAATATGCCGCGGTAGCAGATCTGTTCTGTGCCTGGCTGTTCCGATAAAGAAATGTACGCACGCCATCGGATTAGATGTGATCGAATATACCATGTTTGTTTACAGCATCCTGGAAATCCAAAAATTGTTAATTTTGGAACGAAAATATTTAAGAGCGAATAACGTAAATTGGGATTGGTATTTGATCAAGCAATGGAGAACCTCGGCATATCTCACTCTTTTTCGTTTGTTTGTAACATATTTTAAACACCCAGTCATTCCCAATATTAAAATAAATTCACAATTACACATTTGCTAAAAGGGCTTGTGATTTTCTCATAATAATAAACAAAAATTGCACATAGTAAAAACTATATATACAATTTAATACCAGCCCAACCAGCTACACCAACATTTGGGCACAAAAATTAACTTCAGTTTTAAACGTTCCTTTAAAAGGTTCTACACATCACACATACAGACACACACAAACACACACATACACACACATAACGTTCTCTATACATAGCTACCAGCTACATATGCATAACCACTCACAGCTATGTAAAACATTAACAAATATAATATGCAAGACCAGCATCCATGCCAGATCAGATATGCCTGTTTATTACAGAAATGTTATCTATCATGTCTCTGATTTTTTTTCACATTTGTGGTAAAACATTTTCAGAGCTTAAGAAAATTATATAAAATATCTTCACGCATAATTATTTAAATAGTAATACATTTTCTCCATAAAACTCACAAGATAAAAAAAATTATTTTTTTACTAACAATTCATTATATTTACATATCATAATCTATACATGCTACTACATGATAAATTAACACTGGAACCCTAGTAAATATATTCAATAATTTTTTAATCATCCCAGTTATCACCCTATAATTTCCTATATTGAATTTTTTATATTACATTCAGTAACCATGTTTTTATACACTCATAAACTTCGTGCCTTCACAATGCAAAACATGATTACAAAGTCCTCGTACCATAAGCGACACATTTGACAAGTAATACCAGTCGCGGTCAAAATCGTCGTTATGGGAGAATGGATCGCAGTTTTAGACGAGGAAGTCGTCATTACTGCCGAGGTAGTTAAACAACACGAGCGTATATATCATCATTACTAATTCACTAATGTAGCGATAATGTTTCTTGACTGCTACCATCCAAGCAGTTGCAGAAAATAACCAACAACACATCCTGTTTACTTTTTATTTATGAAATGAGCCAAATACAGTATTTGTTCGTAGCTGTATGTGAGTTACGTTACCTAGATCCCAACCCGAACATTTCTTGAGCAGCTCTTCATCCTTCGCTGCAGATTTTCGTATATAACTTTCTATAATGTTTTCGATTTCTCCAATGTTATAAAGAGTGAGTGAGAGATTTTTTGTTAGCGCTTAACATCGAGGTCTTCAGCGCTGGCGAGGGGTGATATGAGGTGAGTACGAAGCAGTGCGGAAAGAAATGACTGGGGAAACGGAAGATCCCCGAGAAAACCCGCTTACCAACGGTATCGTCCAGCATGATTCCCCCATGCGAAAATCCTGGACCAGACCCCGCCGGGAATCAAACCCGGATCACCTTGGTCTGATCATTCGGCGACCGTACCACTCCCCACCCTCCAATATTATGAAGAGACGATTAGTAGTATTGATTGTTTTTCTGCAATATGTGACTTCATACGGCCGGGGTCACCATTTTAATTTCGGTATATTTATGGTTTGGAAATGTTTCGTGGTAATAACACTTACTATCTAACACCTAAGTTTATTTGCCGTAGTAATTAATAATAGGAGCGACAAGTCACAGCAAACACAGAAAAGATTTGAAGAAAAAAAACTGTCACAATGCTTGGAATAATAAATCAATGTGTGTATGAAAGGGTTCAGTCAATAAAAGGTCTTTCTCACAAATTTTACTACGAACATGCATGTTAGCTGAATAAAAAAACTAGGCGGTGAAAGGTGAAATTTTTAAATTTGGAATTTATTTGAGTTAGCTGTAGTCAATGAAAAGTCGTTCGTTTTAAACGCCCTGCGTCACAACATGGCCGCTACTGTGTCGTCATAAGTCTACAGACAAGAAGCTGGCAGTAAGCAAAGCAAATATGCGAGTGCGTTTGTAATTTAACTGACTAGTGTCCGACAGAATGCCGGAATATTAGGTGTTTTTTTTTTTTCACAAATTCAATCATAAATGCAGCATTTTAACTATTGTTACTATCCCGGAATCGGAAAACATACAACCAAAATTGTTCAAAGGTGGGTACCGAGACGCGAACGTTTCTACGATATACTTTTTAATTTTGCAACGATTATTTCATCTATGCCTAGCAACGCGTTCATTTGTTGCTATTTTTATTGCTGACTGTTATTCACTGGAGGAAGTTTGAAATTATTAGCATATTACTGAGCCTTTTAGGAACACTGAAACCCTAAGGCCATATGCCTGTACATTAAATATGTTTCGGATATGTATTTATATGTACAGGATGAGTCGTTGTTAGTTGCTAACCAGGCAGGAGTGAATTCCTGTACTCAAATAAATAGCAAAATAATAACATAATGTGGGGCCTATTGTGACGTACGACGGAGTTATACGTCCTCAAAGGTTAAGGTGGGGAATGTGTAATTGGACAATAATATCTCAGTCATATGCGATTGAGTAATGAAATTTCGTACAGGCTACTGGTGTAATGATAGACAAAAGCAAAAAATTATGTTACATGCTTTAGCTAGGGGTTGAAAACCCCTTTATGCTTAGAATTTCGTATCCCTTTACTTGAAGTGACTAGTCATGACACGTAGGTGATCTCAACATGTAAACATTAATAAACAAGAAGTTACCAGTATAACATTTACGCCTACTTTCCTCAAATAGGGTGCAAATTAAACCTGAAAGAAAAATCGCATATGTAATCTAGGAATATTAAATGATAAAATAGATTTAGTCGTGTGACAAGAGAAATATACTAAAGGCAAGTCAGCTTGCTATGTAATATGCGAGTAACCAGTTAAATAAATTGGGGAAACAATATTTTCTAAGATGTCTTTCTGTCATAAAGATTTTAAAAATATCCGCAATTTTCTAAATAGAACAGTATGATGAACGAAATATACAAAATTTATGTAAGGTTTGTATGCAGTATATATGCGTAACAAAATTTATGAATGAATGAAAAAATAATATATACTTAGATACGTATTACTATACTAAAAATATAAAGATGGCCGCCATTTTGAAAATGTGCACACAGGATAAACGAAATACGCAAAGCTCAAGTAAGCATTGCATATAGTATAAATGTACGAAGGTTGACGAAATTCGGAAGAATACTTCCCAAAATAAGTAATACTATGCTAAAAATATAACAATTGCCACCATTCTCAAAATATGAACACAGAAACAATAAAATAACAAAATTAGTGTCAGATTTGTAAGAATTACATTTGTGTCAATTCTGGTGTATTTCTGAAATGCACATCCTTATGCACGAAAAACTATGCTAAAATATTAAAATGGCCGCCATTTTCAAATTATAACTAATAATTATGAACTAAATACACAAAAGTAAAGTCAGATTTGTATGTAATATATGTGCACTAGGGATTGTTAAATTTTGAAAGATATTTACTATGATATATAATAATATGCTAAAAATATAAAATTACATTTTATTCTGAAATATGAACACAGGCAAAACGAAATACACAACAGTTAAGTCAGCTTTGTGTGTGGTGCATGTGTACAAGTTTGGTGATGTTCTGATAAATATTTCCTAATATATGTGATACTATGCTACAAATATAAGAATCACCACCATTTTGAAAACATGAAACCCGGATGAACGAAATACACAATATTCAACTCAGCTTTGAATGTAGTAGGCATGTATGTGTTTAACGACGTTTTGATAAATATATGCTAAGATATGTGATATTATGCAAAAGTTATAAATGTAACCGCCATTTTGAAAATATGCACTCATGATGAACGAAACACACAAAAGTCAAGTCAACTTTGTGTTTAGTATATGTGTACCAAGTTTGATGAAATTCTAAATTACGGATCCTTAGATATCTAGTTTGACCAAAATTTTTAAAAATATGAACAATGCGTAAACGAAATAGGCCTACATAAAAGTTCAGTCTGAGTATAAAGTTCCTATTGTCACGTGCTTAAAATTGTCGTAGAAGTATGATTCAAGTTTCATTTTGTTCAGAATTAAAATGCATAACTGTTAGGTTAATTTTATCGTTATTAGTGCTAGATAGCAGTCAGTGTCACCCTCCGGCTCATTAACTACACATACACAAAAAAAAAGTATGTCGATCCATTGCTCCATTGCTGCGTAAAAGTACAAACACACTTTCATATTTATAATATTTGCATGATCTCAATCTTTCGTATGTGCTCCGAATACAACTAAACAAGGCTTGTTTTCTTCTTGTTTGTTTTGTTTCACCCGATTTTGAAGGACGACAGATAACTGCAATGGCGTACATCCTCGATTCTTCTCAAAATCATTCCCTTCCTCTGCGAGAGTCTTTCAAAAAAATTAAATTAGAATAAGTCTTGCCTCTACCAAACACCTTACATCAACCTCTGGCTACAACTATTCGCCGCTTCATACTTCTTCGAGCGAAGTATTACTGAGTCAAGCAAGCAGGGTTGTAAGCGACGCACAGGAAGTACCGAGGCGCGGTGATAGATGCTGGCACGTCACTGACAGTTTCTCGTCACAAAGGGTGGTAGAGCTGGTGCCACACTAGGAGTGAGTAGGGGGAGCAGGACAGTTCTGCCCAGCTTCCTACCGCCATCACTCAGTGCCGCCATGGAAGGAGGGGAGGGGCAGCGGCTGCAGTGGTGGTGGGGAGCAGAGCCAGCGCTCTAAATTACGCCGACACATTAGCGGCGCGACACCAGCTCTCGAGCGAGGGGGTGATTTACGCCCTCCGCCGCTCCGAGGAGGCGCTGGCGTCGCTGCTCCCTGGCTAGCCAATTAGGGCGTCCGGCCGGCACCACGTGACCTCGTCTACTGGACCTCGTGTGCTTCATTTGCCGACGCCGCTTCCTTCTGTCCTGAAGTCATTCTCACCGTTTGTTTACACTAGGTGGTTGAAAAAACTTACGAGCTGGAATAGAGTAGATTTTCTCAGTCTCATAACCAGGTCTTGTCGATCACCAAAGGTTAGCAAGCTTGTGATAAATTCTTGTAATGTTATTCAGGGCTTTATAATGGTGGAAATCCAACAAAAGCAAAAACTTTTCACGTATTTTAAACATTTTACTAAATCAGCCATCCAAAGTTAATTTTTACACTTCACTTTATTTTTATCATGTGTTATATTATAGTCTTGCTTTCTTCTTCGATGTTTTGATCACAGTGCAGTTAGCTTTGCTTTATTGTGGTTTCAGGTATGTATACTGTTTGCATTATTGTTTGCACCAAATAGTGACTGTTCTCTGATTACAGCTACTTACCTTGGTTTTGAGCAGGGCAGCGAGGAAAAGTTGCTTTCGTGAGTACTTGTACACATAAACATTACTCTCATTTCTGTTTGCAAGCCTGAAGCTGAAATTTCGCTGTACCCACCATACCCTCATGAGATTTATAAACATATTCTGTCAGTACTTCCGCTTCTTATTAAAGGAGTTGGTAGAGTGGCTAGAGCACTCGCCTCCCTCCAAAGCGATCAGGGTTCGAATCCCAGCGAGTTTAGTCCCTAGATTTTCGAATGTGGAAAGTGTTCCAAACGATGCCTCTGGTCTGTGGTTTTTCTCGAAGATCTTCCATTTCTCTTGCCACCTTATTCCAGCGCTCCTTCATACTCATATTATGTCCTCTCCCCTCACCAGTACTAAACACGTTGATAATAAAGTGCCGACCAAAATCTCTTCACTATACTTTGTTTCTTAAACATTTTTGTGTGCATGCTCCCAAGTAGACATAAGAAATGGCTTAAGTCACCTTACTCCAAAGTCCTGGTAAGAAAAAAGATAGAGGTAATTAATTAAATTTTTCAAACCCACAACACTGAAATTTTCATACATATTTGAGTAGGTAGTCCACATTGCTACAGGATCTGTACTTTTTTTAATTTCGCGAAAATTTTGAGAAAATAGGAAGTATTTTCATGCCCAAAATACACATTCGTAAATAATCTCACTTTTTTTTCGACAGTTACAATCGTATAAAATATTTCCAATTCGTTATTGTAGAAAATGATATCTGACCGAAACCGATTTTGTTTATAAGTTCACTGAGCTCCACATAATATAACATGTAAATCTTTCCTTGCTCTGTTCAGGACTTTTGGTGTAGGCAGCACCATTAATGTTTCTCCCTAGATACACTGCTATTGTGTGTGTGTCAGGCCTGAAATAGCAGAATTTATAAATGTGTACTTGACCAGCATACGAAATGCAGTATTACGTCTATGCATAATTCATTCAACTGGTATGCAATTCTGTGCTGTTATTCCTTTTCTTACGGGAATCTCTGCAGTAGCCATGTAATTTTAACTGTAGGAAATATTACTGAATGTAGGACGTTCGTTTCTGACTGTGTGTTTTCTTGCATTCAAATGGAAATATTTTACATACAACAGTCTGAAAAATAACTGTATTTTACAAGTGATTGAGGCTATAAAATAATTGTTGTAATATGTTTATTCTATTTTTAAAATTGCATTAACAAATTTTGAAGTGTTTGTTGTTTTCTTAGGTAAACAATGTAATGAATTTTGAGAAGTTTTCGTCAGAAGGAAATAATCACAACTTCCTGCAACAGATTTCAACCATTGGCAGGGAGAACATTTCAGAATGTTTGCACGTTTTTTTAAGATCTTCACCAGAAACTGCTCAAATCCCCCCTTCCCAACTGTAACTGAGCCCAGTGGATATAGAAGGAGACAACTCACTGACACTTACCATAGCTGATAAGTATCAACAACAAACAATCAGTCTCAACATGATAATGGGTCCTACAAAGCCACAGACAGCCATGACTTATAAACAAAATCAGCTGTACAAGTGTAGACGTGTAATTCGTATTTACTTGCGTAAAAAAACATACAAACACTATATTGACGTGAAAATTTGAAAATTAACCATATGCCACACTGATGTATAGGAGTGTTGAGAATGTACACATGGTAACTTAACTCTAGGTAGAGTTATTAATTCTTAATTATCTGTCAAATATATAATTATACAGCCAGACAGTTAATGTAACAGTGCTCAACAGTTATATCATTTACAAGCTGAAGTGTGGCATGGGTGAAAATTTTCGTTGATGCTACAGACACTGACACACTGGTTGGAATTGCCACTTATTCGTGAATGTTCAGAAAATTCGTTGGTCTATGGCGCTTTCATCATAGATTGAAGATCTTAAAATCTACTGCCCTGTCTAAGAACAAACAAACAGTCGACAAAATCCCCGTGTAATCGCAGTGGATTAAAGTGGTAAAAACCTCATATCACTATCGGCCTTTCTCCAGAAGCACAAGTACTTCTACTTCTACATATCAACTTTCCCCGAAGTCTGCCTCTCGGTGCGCGATACCGGATACACTAGAGAGTAACACCGGGCACGGATGTAATATTTTGGCAACAAAGAATAATTCAGTCAACACTCACCAACCGCTAGAAAGTAGCTTTCATGTTTTCCTTTTCTATAGCAGTAGTGTAAGTTCGATTGATTGTTTATAGTGTGGTTAAGCTGTGTGAAGTATTTTTATCTTCTGACATTTTATATTAAAAAATAAAGAACTGTTTTTCATTATGGAAGGTAAAATATACCGGGATTTACTCTATACATAATCTGATTGATGAAACATTATTGTCAGTGTTCCTGCTTCGAAATGAGATATCTCATTGTCATTGTGAATTTCGCTTTGGTAGATTATGAAACCTACACCCAATAGAAGGTTCAATACAAATTTATTTAGCATTACTCCTAACAAAGACGTTACATAATAACTAGACTGTTACGCTGTTATTTTTGTTACCTGACCTAATTGAACGTTGACATACTGCAGGCAATGGTAGGGAAAAAAATTTAATAAAGAAACCGTTGGTATAGCATATCGCATGTAATGGACTGCAATATGGCGTCGTTCAATTTGGTGACACGTATAGATATGCCGTCAGCACCGGACTTGTACCCCTTGACTGCTAATCGATGCATAGTTGGATGTTTTTGTTTGCCATGCAAAACATATCATAACAGGGAAGTAACAATATGTAGGTATTCAAGTATTAAATCATTGCCATCATTAGAAATGGTAAATTCACGACGTGATGGAACCTCCAGCTGTCTTAAGTATTGCTAATGTGCGTGTCGCAATCGACTATAAAGCTAAATTATTGGACGTGTCCCTTACGTGCATTTTAGTGTGCAGTATTGTTCTCGAGTGTATTTGATGATACCCAGCCCTTAGGTTCACACCCGATTCGATATTCGTATTACCATGTCATAATGTAAATTTAAATGTTACTGAAGAACTCAGACACAGTCCATGCATTTCACTGCTAACACAAGTCAACATCTGAAGCTGGGATAAATTATTTTTGTTAGGGTTCAGAAGAATTTGGAAGGGTCTTGAAAAGAACTGGTTTTGCTATGGACAGTGTATAACGTAAAATCACTTTACGGGCTATTTTGAGGAGACGATACCTGACATAAAATTAGACGTACCGGAGACTCATGTGATCGGAGAAAAGTACATATTAAATAACTTGCTTGGGTTATGTAGGTTAGCTCAGTCATGTGAACAGATTTACTAGCTACGTCTAAAAGCTTGACACCAATTCTGTTTCTCGTGACTTGCTGGACGCTTAAAACCTCTACTCAGATAACTATTTGTAACATATTAAGCTGAAATTTCTCTCTATTCATTACAACCTCGTGAATAATGTAACCGCATTGCGTGGCACTGTCTGATAAATATCTATGTAGCAACTAAAGCCGGGTACTCACTATCCTTAATTATATACTCAATTACTTACTTATTTCTTTTCAAAAACGTCGATAGTGATTTAATACAAGAATTATACAGTAAAACTACTGTGTTGTGTACACAATATCACTGTATAATTCACAAAGAATAGTTGTAGTATTCCAGTAAATTTTTCACAAACTAGACACGTATGTGATTCCAAATATGTTAAACTATTGTAGGATAACCTGATCGTTAGTGAACCTACAGAAAATAATTTTAGTATAAACTAACCGCAGGAATTCACAAACTGAATAAGCACTGAGTAAATCCAATGTACCACATGTAAAACTGTGTGATGTCTTGTATATAGTACTATGGTGTGAGCAGTTCCAGAGAGAATGTAAATGTTACTTTTTCAGTGATGGTGTATGGTTTTGTGTTTTTTCTTTAGAATTAGAACATATAACTTGAAACCAGGTTAGCGGCTCTGTAGGAGAGAAGTCTCAAGAATGTCACGACTGTTCGGCAAGGTTCGCGGAATAATTATATATGTGTAATTATTTATACCTGGAAGAAGATGTCGGGAACCCGTTTCGCATTTCAACTTGATTCATCACGGAGGAGAGGCCAATACATCTGATTATTACTCTTACATTTTAGACTTAGATGCTACCTAATCAAGTTCGCTGAAAACTCACCGTAGCAACATGCCAAAGTCATCACCGTGTAGACTTTAACTTCAACACAAAAATGTCAGTCAAAATTTGCATTGTTGAGTGGAGAACCGTTATAATCAAAATTTTTGTTCATAAGCCAATGGTATTTCGACTGACAAATTTCCTGTATTTGTGGTATAGTTCTTAACTTAATAACAGTTTTCAATTCTTGATTATTTCACTGTCTTACAATATATTTAATTACGTGTCAAAGCAAATATTAAACACTAAATTCTGCTTTTATATACTTTTTTTTTTTAAATAGTTTGAACTTTAAGTTAAACTGTATGACTTTGGAAATGTTGTGCCATAATTTGTTATTCGCCAACTCGTACTAGAACACTAGTACCGTGTTTCTATTTAATTCTGTGGCGGATACTACTCCGTACACCGTCCAGATAGCTGGAGCCCTTTATATTAAAATACTTGACGGTGGGAGTTGGAATAATACAGGTATCATAAGTAATAAGTTACGCAAGCTTGTATTATTTACGTTTTTAATAACTCTGGCAGTGGTGAATTTAGTAGGAAACAAGATTTTTTTCCATTCAAATCACACTGGCAACCTTGCCTACATACTTCGCATGCGCCGTGGAAGATAGTGAACACTACGCATGCGCGTGAACATTCTCTGTAATGAAAAATAGGACGGGCTCCATCTGTGAAATTGTGCATGGAATTCTGTCTGAAACCAGCGCAGTTGCAGTACACACTGACGCAATGCTACTTGCACAGAATTTTGTACGGAGTTCTATACTGAAACTCGGATAGTGTATACCGGGCTTAAGAAAAACCAACTTTCGCTAATTAAATGACTTACCGTTAAGATTCCACTGCTCTATGCATACTCAAGTCCCGTCTATTCTTTTGTTCTCTGCTGTCCATGTAAGTAGAAGCCAATAGGCAAATGACTAGGGTGTGAGTATACATAGGGGAGTAGGCTGTAACAAGCAGTTTAATTAACTTGCGCAATATTCCTTTCCCTGCTAACAGCAAATCTGTAATTTAACTTGAATCGGGTCTTATGTTACATATTTATAGGTAAAAGGAGTTCCCCAGTGCGCACGCGGAATGGGTAAACAAATAGCTGTGGCCAGAGACTGCTCAGAACTGCTGGGTCTTACCCACAGGTCGAACACTCTCGTAAGGTTTTCACCTCCAAAGTTATTACTATATCTGCTGAACGCCATGTGTTTTCTTATGGTTTGTAAAACGAAAATATATGTAAAAATTAATCTTGTTCAAGTTTAATATATTTTGACGTCAAACAATTCGGTTCTATAGAAGGAGAATTACATAAGGTTAAAATCAGAATTGCTTTGTATTTGAAACGGAAAAACAAAAAAAAAACTATTTAGAAAATAAACTGAAAACAAAAACTAAAATTTACCTTATTATTATTTTAGTGGTAGGTGAGTTTACTGAAATAATGATATTATGTAAATGAGTAATGATCATCAAACAATAACAAAAGAACCCAACTACTCTAAAAGTGTTCTATAGACATACGTGGAGCACTCAATTCATTATGGAGAATCTCGTGTCAGTTAAAACCATTCATCAAAGTTCCACAATTCTTTACAAAACAAATATTTAAAATCAACATTACATTAATTTCATGAAACTGTCAATATAGTCTTAACTATAATATATCATGAAAAGCGCAAAAACAATTCCTACCCATACATTAAGCTCAATACATTGTTCACTCTAAAATAGTTACAAATTGAAATGAAATTCCTATCGTGGTTAAATGCTGCATCAATTTGCAAACATAGCACTGCAGATTTTCCCACAGAATGACAGCATACAGTCATGGTTATTACAAAGCAATCCGGTACAAATTAATATATTAATTTGCACCAGAATGGGGAACATTATAAATTACCTTAATGCGTTAGGATCCTTAATTTTTGTATTACAAATTCTTAAATTTTGGCATCTACTTTCAACTACACCGAAAAAAAAAAACATTTATTTACATAAAATGTAGTAATATATGAGCGTTATCAGTTGGATAAACTTCCACGTCGCTTCTTACATGTAAACAAACGGTGACCGACAGCGCCAAGAATCGAAGCCGAGTCGCCTTTATCTGAAGCGAACGCTCTAACAATATTTCTATCGTATTTTTTTTTCTGAATTTTTTTTCTGACACCCCCCCCCCCCGCCTTTTTCCAAGTTTACAAGCACTTCGGTTAAGTCAATGGCGTTTAGTTTCATGTCTTACTCTACTCTGCAGTTAGCCTGCTATGACGGCAAACACAACTTTACACACCGCCGGTTGTGGGAATCTAACCCAGAACCTCTCATTCCGCAGTCGACTACGCTACAGATGCCAGTGTCACTGCTCAAACCAAGGCCAACGTTTCGAAATAGTTTATTTATACATTTTTAAACTATTTTGATGTTTAATTGTCTACGGCAAAGTACGTGTTGCAGAGAAACGTCACATATGAAGCAGATTGTACACACACGTGTTCAGAACCAAATGTTATCAGTGGCCCGACGTGTGGACATTTACTAAGACTATATCATTTCCTGCAAATTCTGAGTGTTTCTTTTGGCAAACACTAAGCGTCTAGCGTAAATTTGTCTTCATGGGGCCATTTGAAATAAAGTGAGCAATAGAAATCAACATTTAAAAACATCAGTAGCCATTTCTGCATATAATTCAACATTACCAATGGTAGCTGTATTTGTATTCAACTATATGGAAATGAAATCAAATTAAATATACCTGTTTGCATTGCGTATACTTTGATAATTTTATTTGTGATATTTAGCTACCTACGAACTGACTGCATGATTTGAGTTAGTGAGCGCCAACATAAAGTGACGAGACCGAGTCATTAGGTATTTAACCTCGCTTGCACACTGTTATTAGCCGCGCTCAGCGCTGCAGACACTGTATTTCAAAGTTCCGCCGATAGACGGCATGAGTTAGCTTCGGGCGAGAAATCGTTCGATAATATTATTTCCTCTTGTGCAATCAATATGGATTGATATAACACACTCAAAAGTATAAGAGAAGACTGTTTATGATTACCATGCAAAATTATTCATTAGTTATCTGTAAATCGTTAATTTTATAATTGCCAGCCTTTGTATTTCGAATCACATTTAACTATGAAAATACAATTTTTTTAAAAAGTGTTTTGCGTATTAAGAAGAGAATGTGGACATACATCATTGCTAGGGCCCGGTAGTTTTCGCGAAAAGATTTTTGCAGCATTTTGTTTCAGTGCCTTACGTGCGCACCTGCATTTCTACTTTGTAGTCAGTGATAGAATGCCGTAACATACAATATCTGGAGTTAAACCCACAAATCACAGACGTGATGTGTCACAGTTATCCATGTACTGATTGGCACAGTCAAATTAATAATAACTCTGCACAAAAACACTTTGCCAATAATCATGAAGTTGAGCTGCAGGTGTGCACGTAAGACACTGAAACAAAGTGGGGCAAAAATCTTTTCGCGAAAACTACCGGGTCCTCATCATTGCTCATATTTTGTTGCCTAAACTTGTGCTGAATTACAAAGGACAGAAAACAGAAAATAACAGAAAAATGATATTCCAGAGGTATTCGGCCCTTTTATTTACAGCAAGAACTCTTAAGCTAGAGTTCAGTCAGATTTCGGTAGCACCCAGACACAAAAGGCAGACGTAAAGCAAACCAAGTCCCCAATGTGAACAAATATGAAATTAAATTTAAAAAACCAACAATGGACAACAAACAAGATGCATCTTGGTGTTCCAACCAGCTGTGTATCTAGCCAGGAGATAGAAATAGTTTGCAATTCCCAAAACGTTAACATGTTTCGTTGAATGGAACTTGTGTTATCTTCTGTCATTTGTTTGTTGTCCAATGTCCACTGTAATTTTTTAATAATTCCATCTTTTTTCATATTGGGAATTTGGTTTTGTTTATGTCCGTCTTTTGTATCTGGGTATTGTCGAAATCTGACTGAATTATATCTTACGAATTCTTGCTGATAAATATAAAAAATTAACTGAATTCATCTGGGATTGCTTTCTTCTGTTTTTTTTTTTTTTTTTTTCGTACTTTGTTATTTAACACAAGTCTGGTCAACAAAACACGAGCAATGACGTGTGTCCTCAAACCAATACATTTTCTTACGGTAAACTTCCATTGCAACAAACATTTAAAATTCTCATTTAGAAAAGACTTTAATGTTTATTGCTGTAAGTTCGTCGTCCTTTTTCATGGCAGTAAAGCTGAACGGAACTTGACAATTTTTTTGTAACGTGTCACATTGTGTCCTGTGTTTGTTAGTGGTGGTATTGTGTTTCTAATTAGAATATAATGTAGAAACATTTACGTGATTCGTAACGGCAATAGTGCGTATCGTACAAATTAGAGTCAAAGCACACGTATTACATGGAAATTATCTCGCAGGTATTAAAAGTATGTAAGACTGCAATTGATTATAGCAAATATTCAACACCAGATTATTTAATTAGTAGATATGGTCGATAGTATTTTTCGGCGCAGTGTAACGTATATGTACACATTGTACAAGTCTATGTTAGGCACGTTGCAATGTTTATGATAGCACGCAGTGATAATATACAAATTTGCAGAAAACAGCAAATAAGAAGGTTTTTGCCGAACCGCCTGAATGAGTTAATAAGCATAGAAACATTTTAAGTACTGCGTAAATCAATAATATTCATCTTGCAACAACTTAAACTGAAAATTGATAGTTTTCTTAAGTGTTAAACACAAATGCAAATAGGCCTAACGGTAAGACTTGTTAATCATCTTTTTATGTTTAATCTTACTTTGAATCAGATACACTGAAAAAAATACTTATTAATCACTGCAAAATATTTTGTTCAAATGGACCTTACCAAATTTTTTTGTAGTTACCACAAAAAAAATTTGCTATCTCCAATAAACTTTTGCAGTGACTACAAAAAATTTTTGTAACCACTACAAAAAAATTTGGTAAGGTCCATTTTAACAAAATATTTTGCAGTGACTAATAAGTATTTTTTTCAGTATAGAAAATTGTATTTCAATATTAATAACGTCGTATCACAGAGAAAGTAGCTTGGAATTTTTCGTAGTGTGAAATATTTATTTTTATGATAATTAATAATCTTACTTTAAAATTATGAGGTTCTATTCCTCCGTGAAAATTCGAAGCAATATTCTTCACAGCTTGTTTATACTGAAAGATAAGCAAGTCTGTTGCTGTGCTCCGTTACTCACTCAATTATTTAAACGAGAGAAATAAGTTTCCTCGCTTTCATAGACATTTAAAGGGATTTAATTAGCAGGGAGAGTAAATGAAATAAAATTTTTAAATGAGGTCGTTTTAAGGGGTAAATAATAAAAGTCTCCTACGAAGGACTAGGACGTCGAGAAGGCGATCCTTGTAATGCGACAAGTAACAGCGGACGAGAGATCTTCACTCGTGAATAACGCCCTCGCACTTACTTGCCGAGATTAGTTGGCAGATCATAACTCCGTCCTCACTCCGCGGAGTACGCTTAACGACAGCCGTCACTTTAATTGGGCCGTTACTGCGATTCATTACGCAGTCTGCTCAGCGTCCCTAAGTCGTTCGACACCCTACTCTCGCCTCGTTTCAAGTGTCTGCTTCCTGTGACTATAATCCCCGACAAGCCAACAGCTTCTGTCGTCTCTGCATGGTAAGAACATGCAACCCGTGAAAATCTACCGAATAAAACTCTTCACGCTGACTGACGAGCAATACACAACTTAGACTCGTATTTATGAACGACACTTTGTTGCAAAGCAGACTTTTAGATTAGCAAAGTCACAGTTTTCCATTTCATAGAAGAAACTTTAAGCAAAGTAAACTTTATGTGAGACTTTCCACCAAAGTTGCCAAAGACCCCGACTTTGGTTGGCAAAGTATACTTTCCTCTGTTTATATATCAAAAATGGAGGTTATGCGATTTGTAGAGGCAATGGAAGATTTGGAAGAAATGGTTGCTATAGCTGCTCCTATTCCTCGGCGTTTTATCAGGGATCTTAAAAATCCTTTAGAATTTTATAGTGAAAATCATTTCGTGATGAGGTATCTCTTTAACAAAAATGCTGTTTTACAAATCATGAATTTGATTCAAAATGATTCGCGTCGCGAAAACCAGAGAGGCCGGCCAATCCCTCCAACTGTACAACTATTTACAGCATTACATTACTATACTACAGGTATTTAAATGCTATATTTACATCAATAATTATTTTTGGTTATGTTGCAAAATGTTTGCATGGACCTAAAGCAATACATTTATTTATTATGATTTGTTCAGGAAACATTCAACTGAGATTTATTTACCCGCTATGTTCAGTTATTTTGTTGCATTATGGGGTTTCATGCAGCCAACCTGCTAGTTTAATAGTAAGATCTATACTTTGCAAAGTTTACTTTAACTAAAGTCTAGCTCTGTCATAGTGACGACTGTGAAATGCATTTTCATCAAAGTTCAACTTTAGGTAGAAAGTTGGACTTTGCAAATGCCTGTTAAAGTCTCGTTCATGAATACGAGCCTCAAACAGGAGGCTCCTAGAAGCATGGAATTCTGAACAGGAGCCCCTTATGCAAAGTAGGTGAGCACCAAGTAAGCATTCTTGAAAATTCCTTTCATAATGTTGTTAAATAGGGGAAGACATTTTGTACGGGAAATACTTTCTCCCCCTACACCATCCTGAGCTCGTCCGCAAACATTTCTGTTTTACAAAATATACTTAAAGGAAAGTAGTCTGATTATTTCTACAGAGATACACTTACAACGTTACCAAATACATGTTATATACTTCAGAATAATAGAGGAGATGAGTGTACAGGCTGTTCACTATAAACTGAGTGCTCAGCATAACTTGTAATTAATTAAAAATTGGGTCAATATATGTTAACTTTTGAGAGTGTTGAAACTTTTACACTGGTATGGAGGTTTTTATATTTAAAACAGTAAAGATAACTGCAAAACGGCCGAAAGAAAACGTCATGCAGTGTTCACTTCATCGTGAACGGTCTGTAAAGGGTTAGTCATTAATATAAATAATTAATGACTTATTCTTTGAATTTTCATAAAGTAACATAAAATATAAAGTCAGTTTTTTTTTGTCATGAACCTGTGAACTTTCATAGAACCAAATGATAGGGCAAAACTCACGCCATCAATTGTAAACGTGGAATTTGTTATTTAAGCTTCTGAAGAATTTTTAAAGTAAGACTCTAATAAAAATAGTTTTTACTGATTTAAGAGGCCTATGTACTGGACGTAGTTATGAGCGTTACATGAGTGGAGACAGGCGAGTGACAAGTAGAGACCTGAAAAATTCGTGTTTTCTTTTGGCCCTAAGCAATTGTAAGTTTGTGCCACTTTCGCAATTGGTCCGTGACTTATCTGACACTTGCTGTAAGTCGCTTAGCCAATAGTACAGAAGCAACTAAATGCAGGCTCATATCACTGCGTCAATAAGCAGTCAGTGAGCAGATAATGTCTGCTTGAATACACACATGTTCTTGGAGGCTAGCCTATACGACAGTGAACCCGCGAATTTTTCCCCTCTCTGGCGATAAGGTTCAGCTGGCTACACTCGACAGTAAACGCCTCGCTTCTATTCGCTGCGCGGCCTGAACTTGCGTTCAGTGCTTTCGTTTCTCCGCATTTTCGGAAACCCACCGGTGGATCCATCAGTGGTTGAAGCGCCGGTGTTCACCGGTTGACGTCATTATCGAACATCAGGTTGGCAGTTATTTGAAAATTTTCCGTTACGAGTGAAATGAGAAGAAACTACTCATGTCAGTTAACATTACACTGCCGTATATCTCCAAACCGAACACTTGGTATCATGTTATAGTAAGTATATTTTAGAACATAAATTTACAAATTAAATCAATAACTTACTCTAGCAGAAAATACATACTTTAAAATACTGACAATTTTACATGCACGAAAATGTGGTACGTTGGCTTTCTTTGTCCTCATATTCCACAATTAGTGAAGTTATTTAAAACGTGTTTTTAAAGATTGTGCTCGAAAATTCACCGGTGAAAGTTCCGGTACAAATCCGTCAGACTCACCGAATTTCCAGGTCGATTGTGCTGTTGGATACATAGATTCAACCGGTTCAGAGAAAAACAGACATTTAAGAACGTCCGGTGTACTTGCACCGGTAAATTTCCGAATTCGACCTAAAAAGGTACGAAACACGCATTAAAACGCAAGGAATATAACCCTGGAATACGAGGCCAACGGTTATCAGTTGTACCAATAGTCAGTTTGAAACATTGTTTTTGTAGGCCTATCTCAAGGTTTTTTTTTTTTTTTTTTCAAGATAAAAAACAGGAATTGACTAATGATAAAGCAAACAGATTGTAATAACTACAATGAATAAAAAATCTCAAAAGTAGTCGTTTCTGAGCGTAGTAAAGGTTTTCTCCTTTATTTGTACTAAACTATCTCTCTGGCTTTCTGAGTAAGATATACAATCAAATTACCAATTTATCAACATTTGCTTGTGCTATTTATTTTGCCTGAGACATTTCATATCAAACCAGCAGAATATAATCGTCAAATGTCAAAGAATGCTAAACGCATAAATGCATATTACGCATAACCATCAAACAAATAAAAAATAATAATTACAACATCCATAATAAGATGATTTTCAAATCAACATTTATTCCAGTTATCCGTCTGTAAATAAATACTCCTAAAACTCGTATTAATAAGTTATTATCGCACTATGTACAAATATCGTGCAACTTTTCACTGCTACAATACTCGCATTATGTACGGTTATTATCGCGCGGGCGAGATTATTTCCTCACGCACTGCCACCGCGTACGTTGTTTTAGTGGCCCCAGGGGATGTTATCGCTCGCTGTTTCACGGCAGTGGGTCTGGAAGGACGTTGCAAGGCGGGCGCTGGGTGTAAACAACGCCATTAGCGTAATTGCACACAAACAAGGCTCGTCCATTGTTCCTCCGCTTTGCTTGCTTGCTTTGAGTGCGGGGCCCCACTTCGTTTAAGCGAACAGCTGAACCAACCTGATATAACCCGCGCCGCAAGCTACTGGGTTGACCTGTACCATTCGACCACACATTTCAAACATTTCTCAAAGTTAATATATTACATTAATTGTAGCAGCTTATCATATGCGGACGTTTTATTGCTATTATATTGAGATATTTATGCCTGCATAAAATAAGCGAATTTAATGTATACTTTAATGAGTGTAAAATATTTTAATCCATTTTTTTTTTTTTTAGTTCGTTCATTTATAAAGTAAAATCTACGAACACGAATAAGTTATATCAGAATGTCTGTAGTGCGATAACTTAATTACCCGTGGCTAGAGACATGAACTTTTCGCGAAAAGAATTTTGCCCCACTTTGTTCCAGTACCTTATGTGCTTCATAGATATTGGCAGCGTGCCTTTGAACTGTGACGTTTCTCATTTGACTGTACCAATCACAATAAGGTTACTGTAACACCACACGTCTGCGGTTTGCGTGTAAAACCCCACGACACACGAATGTCAAAACATCCAATCCCTGACCGTGAAGCAAGTCTGCAGACGTGCACACAAGTCACTGACACAAAGTGAGGCAAATTTCTTTTCGCGAAAAGTTCATGTCTCTACCCGTGGCTATTTGATTTGTAATATAAGTTTTTACCTTAATACTTATTTGCCTCTAGCTTAACAAAATAATTAAGTTTCAAGTACCCCACTTTTTTCATAAAAAAATTGTTAGTTACGATATACCAGCTATTATAAAAGAAAAGTCACCATTCACTTGTGTAATGTAATAAATAACCTGATGTCTCAGGTTAAATACATTTGTGGATAATGTTCTGAAATGTCTGGTTCTTCTGTAAGAGATCCGATACAAATAACCGCAACGTAAACCTGTTTTTAACCCATTATATCACGACTTGGTTAATAAACGCAATCAGTTCAATCAGGAAATATTTTGGTGTGCACTATACACTTTCACTGAGGTTTCATTTTACGGTCAGTAAACAGCGCGGTAGAATGCAATATAACGTGTAAAGCAACCACCAACAGGATGAGTAATACCCAGGGATCGTGATAGTCATAGTTATGTAACTGGATACACTGAGCACTGACGTCTTGCGTACAGTACGACTCTATTATTTTCTGAAACGCAACAAATCAACGATGTGATTAAACGGGTTAAGTGTGAACGTTTTGCGCGTTTTTTATTAGATTAACCTGTCTGTATGTACGTGTATGTCTGTACGAATGTGTATGAGTGTATGTACATGTCTGTACGTAGCTATATGTATTTATGTATTTAACGGAATATATCAATTCAATTTTCATCACTTCCAGAAGTCGGAATCATTCGAAAATTTCACACGTATTAAGGATCGGTGACAATGCGATAATGACACTGCTGTATCCTGGTAACAAAGCACGTTAAAAATATGCCATCAGACTGCGACAGAAAAAATATTGTTTTAAAATTAGAGTCTTTAAATTAACCATTCTGAAATTATTCATTACTTATATATTCAATTTCGTTTTTACACTGTAAAAAATAAACAGGATCGAGTGGCTAGCAGTTGCAAGGTAAGCTTGTGTTTTCTCAGTACTGTACAGTCTAGGATAGAGGGGCAGGAACGAATAAGTACCGTGGGAGCGGGGGCGATCGAGCTGAACGTAATACGAACTATCGCTTAATTGCTACGTGGTATACGTTTTACATGTTGTGTGACGTCAGCTCTACAACTACACTTCAGAGGCTGGCGAGTAGACGAGGAAGCAAACAAGTACAGTTGAGAACAAACGCAGCTTACCTTGCAACACACCATTGAAAATAAAATTACAGCTCACAAATATCACCACGCTTTTGTAACTTTATGAAATAAAAAGGTTCAGAAAATGATATATAAATATACAAAATTGTTTCAACAGCGATAGGATATCCCACAATTCAGGACAAGTTAATTTTAATAAGTTATAACAATTGTAATCGTCGACCAAAATACTACTTTACTTTAATGAGTTCTCTACTTAATTTTCAAAATGACTCTACCTGTACGAATTGCTACCGATAAAATATTTAAGACAACTGATGCGATACACCTCACGATTTTTTTAAATTATAGTTATTAAGTTAGGTACTAATGAGCCTATCAAGTAATTTTACTACGGTTAATATTTTTTCCCCAGTTCCAATTTAGCACAAGGACAAACCGTTCATTTATTAATTACTGTGTCGAAGATTAGAAATGAACTTAAGAAATCCTAAAACTCCTCCTTGTCGTCTGGTAGAGCAGTAGAGTACTTAATCATAAGCAGTCACGTGTCTACATTCCGCTGCTGCAATCAGAATATATTCTCTCCTGTCTCTTGTAGTCGATGAATACAGAATTCTGCACTCTTGCATATCAAAATTTATTGGGAACATTCCTCACGTTTAGACAAACAACAAGTTGTTAGCAGCATAACTGATAAGACTACTTTCCTCACAGTCGGCGCAAATTAACCCTTAAAGTTAAAATCGTCTACGGACATCTCAGAATATTAATTAATAATAATTTAGATTATTTTTCGGGCTATATTCTAACATTGTGGCCCTATAACGTAGATGGTATAGTTCATAAACACTGAATTGGCATTATATTTCTCTTGCAGATATTGAGCTATATGCATTAGAAAATTACGTGTTCTTGTCATGGAATCTTCAAAATTGGGTAGTTTATGGTACGAAACATAACATGACCCAACAACTGTAAAATTAGATTTCCTTACTTAGTAATAAATATGTTCTGAGTCTGAAGAAACCTTAGAAACTGGTCCTCAGACACGTCTTATCACCAAAAAGAAAAATTCGAAAGACAACAGTTAAACCGAAAACCCTATGAACAAAATACATAAAATTTAAGTCGCTGTATTTGGTACTTTAAGATCATATGTAGTTAGAGGAAATTCTGTACAATGGTTCTTTTAGATATATCACGTGATGGTGAGACGCCTCGCATCTCGGCTTTATAGTTTAATATGTTTTGCATGCGTCTTAATTTGGGTTCCGGAACCTCTACATATGTATATATGTATTTTTTATAGTGTAAGTTATATTGAAGTTGTGAGCTTATATTTACCTGGTATTGGTTGTGTATTTGATTGTTTGCTCGCTTGCTTGTAAAGCAGTTGTACGTATTAGCCGCACGGAGCGCTGGCGGGCGAGCGGTGTTGGAGAGGTGAAGAGGGGGGTGTGAGTAAGTAGTTCACGGAGGAGTGGGTATTGAAAAAGGCGAGTCCTATGCCTGCTCGGCTGTTGCAAATTTATATGTTTACCTCCTGTCCGACGTAAGACAGAGGAAATGCGAGAACATTTGCGTTGGGTTAATTCGGGGCAGTTGATATACGTTTGGACGCTGCCGCCGAAGCCGAGCGAGGCTGTGTCTCGCCGAGGGAACTTCCCAGGACAATTGCGTGCTGCCCTTCGCCGAAGGAGAGGCCTGGAGGCCTAGGTCGGAAGGGCCAAGTAGCTGTTTAGACGCTTCGGGTCAGCGAGTTCCTCTCTCGACGAAGACCGCAAGGGGCGGCCTCAGACGACGTCGCGGTGCTAAGGCGGTCAAATTGGAGAGCGCGGCCGCTGCTGAGCTTGGGCGCCCGTCAGTGTGCGGGCCGCCAGCTGTTGCTGCACGCAGGAAAAGTAACCAGGTAGGAGATGTACTGATGCCTTATGCCGATGTATAGCCCGGCAGGAATTTAGTGCGACTTGAAAATCTCGCCCTGCCAGATCTCCGTAGGGCGGATGCGTATACCCCGAAAGCTGTGGTAGGCGGATTTGGAAAGTCCGATTCAGAAAGTTGTGTTGTGGATTCGTGTATTTATGAAGAATGTCTTAATTGTTTAAAGAACCAGTAATTATAGTAAATATTGTAATTTTTAAATATCAGAACCTTGCTTCATTGTATTTAGCGAACTTCTCCAAAGTACGTAACGTAAATAACTTAAATATGAGGGGCTACCTGTCCCGGGTAAATGCTGGAGGGTTATGTCGCTGAAGAAGGGTGAGGTACTCGTGACGTCACCTTTTCCTTCGTGACAGGGGAGCGTCTCAATACTAAGTAATACGTGTATACCCGATAAAATTCAAGAAAAAAAAAATTCTGAAATTTCATAGTATGTTAAAAATAAAAATGGCCACCGTTTTCGCAATGTCCATAAGATGAATTAAATACACACAAATCAAGACAGCTAAGCAATGTACGTGTATCCAATTTGAAGCAATTTGTTTCTGAGATATGTCATATTATACAAAAAATAGAAAAATGGCAGCCGTTATGAAAATGTAAACACAGGGTGAACGACATATACAAAAGTCAAGTAAGCATACTTGACAAGTATGTGTGTACAAAGTTTAACAGAATTCGAAACAATTGTTTTCTCAGATATGTCAAATTATGCTAAATAGAGAAAAGTTACTGTATGTTGAATATATGAATATTAATAGAACGACAAACATAAAAATTAAGTATACTTACCAAGCAGTATATGTGTACCAAGAGCAATAGAAAACGGAAAACATTTCCTTTAGGTATGTCAAACTATGCTGAACAAAATAAAAATACCGCATTTATGAAATGTAAACACACAATGAACACAATATACGAACGCAAAGTCATCTTAATAAGCAGTTTATATGTTCTAAATTTGATTAAATTCTTTTGAACACTCCCTGTGGTATGTTATATTGTGATAAAATAGAAAAATTGCCGCCGTTTAAAAATATGACCAAAGGATGAACGGAATGCACACAAGTCAAATCAACTTAGTAAGTAGTATCTGTGTACCAAGTTTAATGAAATTCGGAAAAATATTTCCTTAGATATGTCACACTGTGCTTAATATGTAACCAATACGAAAATATGAAAACAAGTTGGAACGAGAAACACAAAAGTCAAGTCAGCGTTGTATACAGTATGTGTACCAAGTTAGACGACATTCTGAACAAATATTTCCTCAGATATTTTATTTTATGATAAAACCATCAACACGGCCGCAATTTTGAAAACATTAACATAGTTTGATCGAAATTTATGAAAGTAAAGTCAGCTTATATGTGGCATATGTATACCGAGTTTGATGACATTCGAAGAAATATTTCTTCAGATAAGACATAATATGATAAAAAATTAAAAAACCGCCGCCATTTTGAAACTATGTATAACGTATGAATGAAATATTTAAAATTCACTTCATCTGACTAGGTTCCTTATGTGATGAATTTCTAAAATAAGGTTCCTTAGATATCTAGCTTGAGCGAAAAATGTTTAAACAGCTGCCGTTTTGAAAATATGATCAATGCATAAACGAAATACGTTAAATTCTTGACATGTTACTAAGTACTGTTATTATGCTGCATCACCTGCATCACCAGAACGTGAATAAAACTGTGGCATCCAGATTGCAAACGTCTAGTGGCTCTGTGTTCCTGACAGGATTGTATATTGCAAACAAAATTAAATTCGAGGTAATTGTGTGAAGTACTTAACTAACGGTCTCTAACCACAAAAATTGTGATACGTAATTTTTATTCATCCACACCGTAAAAAAAAACTTACTGTGATGTTTATGAAGTTATTATCCCAGACGCAGTGTGGGACAGTTACCATACTTCCGTCTTGTAAATATGCAAACCTTTACAGTTGTTACAATACAAGTCTGGTAACTTCAGTATACATTTGATTGTTATATAATTAGGTTTAGGAGTGTTGCCATGGATGTATGGGAAACTATTCGACCATACCTACTTTCTTAGCTGTCTTATACGCATGTCTGATAAATTTACAAACTAATTTTTAGAGTGTAACTGAAACACCAAGCGTAGCCTAATCGGCCACATTTATCGTTCACTGATAATACCTATGATGTCGTTCTAAATTTGTGAATAAATAGACGTTAGTAAGAGGCTGACTTTGTGAGTAAGAAATAAATAACTCCTCTTATTTAATTTTTATATGGAAGGAGCCATTTTTGTGCTGCGCAGAATTTTAAGTTGGAAACTGAATTTCGTAGCAGCATATTTTTAATGATCCGTCGAATAGCGTATAAATGTGTAGAGAACAAACAAATGAGCTTACGTAATGTTGATTTATTCAGACAGTGCCATCTTGAAGACTAAGGGCGTCCAAATGAAGAAAAATCGTAATTTTATGTTTGTATGAAATAGTGCTAGTTTTGAAGACGTTACTTGGAAGCATATTTTCCTCTTACAAAAACTAGCTCAGCCATAGTGGCGCCTCAAAGTCAAAATTTGCAGGTTTCAGTTGTTATAAGCTGCAAAAAAAAACAATTAACAAATTGACATGAAAAAAATCACACTGAAACTTCATGTCACGGGCTACTGCTCAACGTGTTTTAAAATCAAATATAAAATACTTTTGTATTAAAAAATGAATAAAAAATGCAAAAAAATTCAAATTTTCAGACATTTTTTTATTGCAAAAATATTTTGAAATGCATTTTAAAACATGTCAAGTAATAGCACGTAACATGTAGTTTCAGAGTGATTTTTTTTTCATTTCATTGTGTTCATTGGTTTTCACGTCTTGTAAGAACTAAAAATAAGCAAATTTTGACTTTGATGTGCCATTAAGGGAAACTCACTGGCCTAAATTTTTTGGTATGAGAAAAATATACCCTAAATTAATGTCTACTAAACTAACACTATTTCGTACAAATATAAAATTACTATTATTACCCTCTTGAACAACATTAAATAGCAAGGGAAACGTTTCTTTTTAACTCGCCATAATTCGAAATTTAACATAAAAAAAATTGTAATGATCAATGAAGACAACAGTTTGTGCCATCATTTTGAGAAAATATATTTCCAGCATTACACATTACTTAAGAGTCATCTCTTGTGTTGACATAGGTGCTGTGCAGTAAAGTGAGAACCTCTGAAGACCATCCTATCTAAAATAATAATCTCTATATATAAAAATGAAAGCTGACCGACTGACTGACATATCAAACTGCAACCCAAACCACTAGATCTAGAATCGTGAAATTTTTTGTGTGGGTTCCCCTCAGGTCGTAGGAGAGCACTAAGAAGGGATTTTTTGAAATTCGGCCTCTATGGGGGTGAAAAGGGGTGAAATGTGTTTCCGAAGAAACGTCGATAGAGCTCAAACCCGACGGCCTATCATCGTAATTTTTAATTTAATAGGACACTCGTAGAAATGCATACTAGGCAATTTAAGGATTTTTTGAAGTTCAACATTTAAGGGGGTGAAAAGACATTAAATGTGTTTCCAATCAACTATCGATATATATCGAACCCTTCGGGATAGATAGTTGATATTCACTTCAAAATATTGCTTACGTAATTACCCAAAAAGCAGTTTTAGGTTTTTTGACATTCGACCCCCAGTGAGTAAAAAGGGGCAAAATGTGTTTTTTATTAATCGTCTGTATCTTTGAAACACAATTGGCTACCGTCGTGATTTTAACTTTAATTGGCTACTTTTACAAATGTCTATGACAGGACTCAAAGATGTTTCGAAATTCTTTATTTAAAGGGGTAAAAATACGTGAAATGTGTTTTCGATTATCCTTCCATATCCATCGAATCAATCAAGATATCGTAGTACTCTTTGCTTCAAATTGGTGCTTTTGTAAACATCCCAAGTACCATTTAAAATATATTTTCCGAATACGGCCCTAAACTGGTTAAAAAAAAAAGGGGTAATATGATTTTTCGACTCACATTCGGTATATATCGATCCCATAGCTTTTTATATAGCGACGTGATTTTTGTTTAGGATTGATGCTTACTCAAATACCTAAAAAGAAATTTCAGGAATTTTCGAAATTCGCCATCAAGGACGTGAAAAGGGGTGAAAAGTGGTGAAAAGCGTTTTCAATTAATCGTCGATATATCTTGAACCCAGCGGGCTAATGTTGTGTTTTTACGTCCACGTGATACCAATAATGTATTCTAAAACGTGATTCAAGGGTTTTTCGAAATTTACTCTCTTAGGTGGTGAAAATACCTTGAATGTGTTTTAGATAAATCCTCGATATCAATCGAACCCGTCGAGGTATACAATTAATTTTTGCTTCAGGATGATGATTACAGAAATTATCGCAAGACGGTTTTCATATTTTTCGAAATTCGATTTCTCAATACTGTGCAGGGGTGATATGTGTTATTTTTAGTGAATGATCGATTTTTATTCGACTAAACGGGCTAGCGATGTGATTTACACTTCAGTTGGATACTTATACAAATATCTAAGATTAAATGAAAAATATTTCGAAATTCGACACCCAAAAGGGTGAAAAAGTACAAAATTTGTTTTCCATCAACCCACGATATCTATCTAATCAGTAGCGATATGGAGGCGTTGTTCGCGTCAGAGTGATGCTTACGTAAATATTTTTTTTTAAATATGTATGTAATTTTTTTCTAAGAAATGTGATTATTAAGAATAAAACTAAGTTGTCAATATTCAAGCCAGACGATCTGAAAAGCAGGAACGAGCAGCGAGAAACAACCTATTCAGGAGTTTCACTCTACAGTAACCTATCGAGACGTGGTGTTGTACAACCTCTATGAGCCCAGGACACAGAATTTTTTTTTCACGGGGGTAGCATAAGGTCTGAATGAGGGCGAGGGTAGTGAAGCCAAGAGGGAGGAGAGGTAGCCACCAAATTTGCCAGCTGCCATACTGCTTTAACCTTAAAAGTACACATCAGACAGGTGTTTTTTTATGGTAAATTAATGTATTATGTTCTTTAATTGATGTTTTAGGTTGAAAAATCTATATTTCAGCCCTGTTTACACACCTTCTAACTAGTATTACCTCAATTTTTTAATTAGTCGGCCATATTGATACCAGCCATGTCAAGCGTTTGTTTGGTTACAATTCCCATTCCCAGCGACGACATACTCCATCTGGACTGTTTTTTTTTTTTTTTTTTTTTTTTTTTTTT
>PNEQ01101836.1:15409-41153 GCA_003012365.1 Medauroidea extradentata | reverse complement strand
GATGACTGAGGAGGGCCTGAAGAAGACTTACTTGACTGGCTGGCAGTAGTAGAGGAATTCCGGGGAGCTGCAGTTTTTGGATGTGGTCTTGATGACTGAGGAGGGCCTGAAGAAGGCTTACTTGACTGGCTGGCAGTAGTAGAGGAATTCCGGGGAGCTGCAGTTGTTGGATGTGGTCTTGATGACTGAGGAGGGCCTGAAGAAGACTTACTTGACTGGCTGGCAGTAGTAGAGGAATTCCGGGGAGCTGCAGTTGTTGGATGTGGTCTTGATGACTGAGGAGGGCCTGAAGAAGGCTAACTTGACTGGCTGGCAATAGTAGAGGAATTCCAGGGAGCTGCAGTTGTTGGATGTGGTCTTGATGACTGAGGAGGGCCTGAAGTCGACTCACTTAACTGTGGATTTTGGCAAGTGCTAGACTCTTGGGCTGTGCCTGGAATCACTTCTGAAATGAAAGCATGATCAGAAATGGAATTTCGATTGACAGGCCACATACCTGTAGCGTGGAATGAATTGGATGCTAAGCCAACTGTTGCAACTTTTTCCCAAGCTTCCTTTTGCAGGTCTCCAAATTCCACCCTGGTAAAAGCTCTGCTGTGACACCTCACAAAACGACTGCAAGCATCATAATAGGCTCGTTTCAAGGGTGCAAACAACCCTTTGTCTGCAGGTTGAAGCCAATTAGTGGTGTGGGGTGGTAAACACAATAAACAGAGTCCATTTTCCACAGCAAAGTCGAGAAGATCAGGGTTGGAACAATGTGAATCATGCCCATCCAAAATCAAAATGGCTGGTGATGCCTTGGTGATGTGAAAATAATCCACGAACTTCTTAATGACAACAAAGAAGAGTTGTGCATTAATGTATGCAGACTTTTCATTGAGAAAGACATCGCTGACAGCTGGCAACTTTTCCTTCAAGCCAACTACTGTACGTTTGCCTTTCAATATAATGCAGGGAGGAAAGTAGTTACCAGCTGCATTGAAGCAAGCCCCCAAAGTAATAGTTTCTCCCTTCTCTTTCGGAGAAATTACGTGAACAACCCTATGTCATTTTGGTGCAACAACAGTATTTGGTCTAGTGTTCAGTGGAACCCACTCTCATCAATATTGCAGATTCTGTCAGCTTTATTAGTCAGGTTCAACTCCTGCATCTTATCTTCAAGGAGGTCAAAGAGAAGTCCAACTTCTGTTTTGTTCATAGAAAGAGCACGATTAATTGAAAGGTTTTCTTCCTTTCGTACGGAGAGATCAGGATGACGCTTGAGGAAGCTCCACAGCCAGTCTCAGCCTGCCAGACCTGCTTCCGTATTGAACCTATGCTGTATTCCCAATTTTTCAGCTAGATTAAATGCTAATGCCCGTAACTGCGTTCTGTTAAGAGAAACCCCATGTTTAGATAGGTATTTTATGTGTTCAGCAAGGACTTCTTCAGCTCGCTCCCCTAATTCAGGCTTACGACCCAGTTTTCTTGCTTGAAGTTCCAAAATTTCAACAGCATCGGAACTCAAATACCTGCGTAATGTTTGACGCGGGACATCATAAACAGCAGCAGCACGATTATCAGAAATACTACTAGTCCTCACAGCATCAACAGCTCTTTGCATAGATTCTATTGACCACTTCTGGCGAGTAGCACTGATTGCTTTGGGGCTACGATCCATCTGGAAACAGAAATTGAATCGATTTTTGTGTTTGTTACCCAATAATATAATCCACGTACACAATCCTTTTTTTAAATGCAGTGTTAATTTTTAGAAATAAAATATTTTCAAGCAGTTATTGGCCTATTCAATGTTTTTTTTTATAAAAGAAAAATAATTTTTAGGCAAAGGTGACTTAGGCCTATTGTTGAATTTTTGGCATATTGAATGTTCAAACATTATTAGTCAAAATACTTTTTATAATTTGAAATTATTTATATTAACGTACTAAGAATATAAATGCGAGTCTTAACAAAAAGTTAAAAAAAAAACCAGCCCATGGATTTAAACCCGGGTCCTCCGCGCTGTAAGCAGAAACCAAGACCACTCAGCTACACTTAACCTGCTCTAAAAAAGTAACCACAAATGTCTCTTTTTACTTGCTCATATATTACCCACAGTATAAACACTTAACCATATTACCCTGATTGTACCTGCTCATATTACACTTTCGTCAGAATCTTCTTTTATAGAGTGCAGCACACTGCAGAGTAACCAAAACTTCACTCTTATAGCATGCAATCGAAGAGCAGAGACCGTAGTTTAAAGCACAAACTATACATTCCAATTTAAATTATGCGTTATATATTTTTTTCCTTTTTAATTTATATTAACTTTTAATAACTGGCCTAAAATAAACAATAAAACGAAACAGACTTACCTTCAACTACCAAAAAAACTGATTTAGAGACAGGCTGGCGTCCTACAACGTACACACGAAACAAAAACATGAAATGGAGCAGTGTTGCCACTAGAAGTTAGTTGTTGAAAAAATTCTCTAGCAACGTCGTTGCCAAAGAGGTTACAGTTGCTCATATTACCCGACTGCTCATATTTGCCCGAGTTCCCCTACAGTTATAAACGTATGAATTTTTCGATGCAGAGCGCCCTTACGGAACCATTTCAGCATTTTCTTGGAGATATTTGAGGAAGTGAAGGGAAACCAAAATCAGGATAGCCAGTGCTTGGAATCTCGCCCGGCTCTTCCAACGTGTTACCGTTGCTCAACCTCGCTCGGTCTTACAAGTGGAGAAGTGAGACAACACATCCAACGTGTATGTATGGACACGCGCTGACGTCACATCCGCCTTGCTTTGTATGGCAACGCTGGCTCTCTCTCGCGTCACGTCTACTTGCTGACTGAGTCGACCCACCACGTGTCGTTACATCAACAGTTTCATTTTATCGCAAAACTTTTGTTCTATTGCTGACATTTCTCTACCTGTTTTATATTTAAAGTTGTCAATGCATTATTATTTATTAAAGCCGGTCTGTTTAGTAGGACATTCAAGTTTTAAACTAACGTAACATCATGTTACCCTTTAAATAATAGAATGCATGAAACCGTATTTTTAATGTAAATATTTTATAAATGTTTTTACACGTCGTGTAAACTGTATTTCTAATGTAAATATCTTATAAATGTTTTACACGTCGTGTAGTGTTGCTACGAAGCGGTTTTTCTTTATTATTTGACACGTCTTGACTATTACTGTGGATACTACACATGTTTCACTCAGAGATTATATGTTCACACCAACTCATTACAGTATGAGGGTCGTATTTATAATTGGGTATCAATGGAATGCACATATTTCCGAAATATACTTTAGGAATTCATCTAATTGTAACTTTTACTGTCTATGGTACTACGTAGGCTTAGGCAAGAGTTGTTCCCACCAGACATGCTCCAGAAATAACGACATTCTTGTTAGACTAATTCATATGTAAATTCTCTTTGGTGCCAAAAACCATGTCACGGATATTATTTAGTTCATGTCCATTCGAGACTCATTATGCGCATTTTCTTCCTTAAGTGTTCTTCTGTAGTCAGATGGTTACAAGGCAAGCAAAAAAAAAAAAAAAAAAAAAAACTTGGCAGTAATATGTTCTCTCAAACCACAGAAACTAGTAAGTACTAAGCACCTCATAAGTCTTATGACAGATTGTGTTTACCTACCATGTAACCAGTCAAGAGTTTAGTTATAGTACATTTGTTCCAGCTTATGGTTTCGAAGCAGTTATTTCTCTATACGTCGTACATGGGTCGAATTGTGGAGGCCGACGAGTACTTGAGTATAAGGGACCAGTTGTATGTCAAACATCAGACGAAAAATCATTCAAAGACAAGGTGGCCGAACGATCAGACCATTTGACCCCCCTCCGCCACCAAGGCGATCCGTGTTCGATTCCCGACGAGGTCGGTCCCCGGATTTCCGCTTGTGGCAATCGTGTCGGACGATGGCGTTGGTCGGCGGGTTTTCTCGGGGATCTCCCGTTTCCCCCACCTCCTCCCTCCAGGGTCTCCCCACACTCACTCCACGTCAATGGTCACCAGCGCTAAAGACCTCTATGATAATCGTTGACCAATATATATGCATCCTTTATTAGGTCCTACATTAATACTATCTTACGAGAGAGCCAGGTACAGCCGGACTGTGAAAATGTGTTACTTGAGACACGAGGTGACTTTGGACTCTTACCAAATTTTTCATTTTGTACGTGTGTTAACGTATTGACACGTGACCATCTAAACTTTACTTATAGTGCCTATGTACTCTCTCATTTTAAATATACAATGCCCCGTAACTCTGATAAATTTAATCTGACTTTTTGCCTGACAGAAACCTTTACTCCTTAATGTATCAGTATTCAGTTTATCAATCTATGCTTTGAGTTGTCTGATTTGGTCTGGAGTGGACCATACATACAGGTTTAGACAAAATCAATGATTCAACAAGAGGCGAGCATGTAAAACATGTCATATACAGCGCAAAGCGTAATAAGAATGTGTTGCAAGGTAGCTATTACTAATTGCAAGGTGATATTTACAGTAAATAAATAAGTTAAAATATGATATTCTATTTGAATGAAAAGCTCGTACATGGTGATCAAGCTGAGTTAGCAATTTTCATTAATCTGTTTTACATTGCTTGCTATAGTATTGTCACCGTTAAGAAAATTCATAAATGGTCAGAAATATAGCTATCGCTGTGAAGACTTTAACGCCATTAAATGGCGTTATTGCAATAGTGATTTTTACATGTCTTTAAACTTGTTTATGTTCAATAAGATCAGGTTCTGTCCTTTGTGATGCTGCCAGAGCAAACTTGTAGAAAAGACTATATTCGACATTTTGAACAATGTCAATGTTTACAGCCCCAATGATTTAAAAATGAAATTAGGATAATACATCGTAAGTGATTCGCATCGTTAACTGTCAAAAAATTTACTTTTTTGTGAATATGATTTAGTTATGGTGAACATGAACATTTTCCTTTGGAATAACATTTCACACTTCTTAAGACGCAAATTGAAAGTCTATGATACATATTTACCGCAATACCGTTTCGTTGGGAAGGGATTAGGGGCATTTCATCTTGAACCGGCACGACATAATATCCTAGAAAGTAAAGGGAATGCAAAATTATCATGCCAGTTATTACAATTGACTTTATTTATGTAGCATAGAACTCAGGGAAAATGTTTTGATGCACTGTACTCAAAACAGTTTATATATAGGAAGCAATATGTATACCTCTGTCTTTAATACGAATAGTTCCGAAGACAGAAATTATTTGGGAATGTTTCCATTGTTTTATTTCCATGCTAAAAACAAGAGCGTTGATTGTAAGTTACACTTCTTGTTTACTTGGTATTGCTGTGACCTATTATTGTGGGCTGTATTTGGATAGCAAATTGTTTATGAAAGAAACTTATACTTGTGATTTTACAACATAATCTAAATAAGTCTTTGTTTCATTCCTTGAAGCAGTGACTATTCCTCTAACTCAATCCTAATTCTGAGTATTATTAAGTCCTTGTAAAATTGTTTGGATATATAATGTAACGGATGCTGGTAGCAATATGGTAGCTTATAGAACCGTAGAAAATACTATTCTGAAATAACTGACAAACCATGTAATTGGATTTTTTTTTCCTTAAGAGGCTGCATCACCTCTTTTGTTAATAATATTAATTTTCGTTTAATAAATGAATTATGTGAGTAGTAACCGGCAATGTTTCTTTATAGAAACATTACGTTTTACTATTATGTGTGTATTATTGGATGAAATCGGTACTGGGAGATATTTAGTTTTTGATATTTGGCGAGAGAGAATTTTTATCTTAATATTTAAATAAGCTTAATTATTTCATAGTTACTCTGTAATTTTTCGAATGCAATGTACGTAATTAAAGGTAAAGTAATTAGCTACGTCTCTATTCTAATATTTTCAATTAAATCTTACAAAATTTTTAATCAGGAAGGAATTTCAAAAAAAAATTCCTCATACTAAGTGACAAAGGCTCTTAAGTTGCCGTTACGATAGAAGCGGTTGCCGTCAAAGGTGAACAGGTGGCCGTTACATTGAAAGAACTTGCCATAATTGGCGAAGAGCCGGTTATCACAGTTTAAAAGGCCACCATTAAGTAATAAAATAATAAATGTAAATAGTGGTCACAACCTCCATATCTGTACGTGAAACGTAAACTTTTAACAAAATAAAAGTTAATAATGACAAACATTGAATTTTGTAGGCTTTTGCGGTCTACCAGGCTGGAGTCGCATCTTCATGGTTGAATGAGCCGATGTTTCGCCGTACATTTCAGTGGGCATCTTCAGTGTCGCACATGTTGGACTGAAGGCCAGGATTTTATTAGGCCCTCTGCATAGGCTGTCTCAGTGAACCTCGCATTTAATTGGCTGCCCAAATTGCCAATGAGAACAGTGCATGCCTCCATTGGCTCCCCTGGCAACCAGTCGCACCTGACTTCTAATTGGCTCATGCAAGAGAAATTTACGACATTTATTCGTACTTTTCAAAAATCATATTCCACTCATTGTGGTTTACAGTCGACAAGATCTCCGTCAAGCAAGCTGTCCTAGTCCTTAAAGGACAATTGAGGAAATTTAACCAATTTCACAAGAAAGCAACACATCTTAGCCGTGACTATAACCAAGCTGACATTAACCTCTAAAACGAGAAGATAGAGGAAGAACCACAAACTTTCTAGCTTAAGTTATGAATTTTGCTGTCATGTATAAGACAGAGCCAACATTTAATAAGTCGAGTTAAGTCTGTCATCCTCCTTCTCTTTCTTCTGCAGTAGCTGAAGACGTCCGCTCAGAAACTGTCATGATCCTAAGGAAGTCTAATATTAACAACCCAAACATTACCAGAGTAGAAAGGAAAACTCTTAAATGATACATACAGCAACAAGAAGATCCACATTTCGTAACGTAATCTGTTAGGCGTAGGTCTACGGAGCGAGAGGTACTGGGTTCGAATCCCGGCTCGGGAGTGGGTGTTGTGTTGTCCATTCACCTCACTTCACCATCATCGGACCTTAAGACCTTGTTGTTAAAAGGTCATAAATCCCTTTCACTTCACCTTAAGGTCGACCACAATGATTGAGTGGCGATTAAAATAGAAATGTTTCTCAATGTACGTTAATCGTACGGTTAGCTAAGCATCGGTTAATGTAAATGTGGTAACAATAATATGATGTCTCGGTTTGCGATTGGCGGCAGTGAAGCGTTTCCTTTCCATATTTTGTGGTACTGGTTAGCTTTAAAGTTTGATCCATGGACGAAAATAAACTGCCACGTGCTGAAAATTTCGTTCCTATGGAATCTGAATTAAGAATTTTTCTAGCATAAAAGTACGCGCTTACCACAGAAGCTTAAGTGAAGGTACGTGATAAAGTGTAATGTTTAAGTACATGTTTTATTATTGTACCTATTCCAGATCGTTACTATTATATCACACATTCTTTTGTTGCCAGGTATGTTTTGTAAAATTACAATTTTAAAAGAACATCATTTCAAGGGAACAAAACTAATGCTCTAAGGGTTATATCAATGATTTCTCGTGAATCGGCTTTTTTGCCGTGAACGTTTTACTTAGTAAATTTTTCCACTCGCATTTAACCAAGTAATGTATATGAAACTAATTCTGTAGTGTTATCATTAAATCACAAGTAATATTTTGGAAGGAGAAAGTCTCACAAAACAGCTTCCTGATACATTACCACACATGAAAGCACTGTTTACGACAAACGAAAAGCATAAACTCGACTTTGCAAGAAGATGTTGGAGCAGCTTACTGAAAAATTATAATAATTCACAAACGCTTTCTTTCTCTACTCGCAAACACTTTATCTTCATTTTTGTGCTAGTTTAATATATGTGACGAACATTGTGTGGCTACAGGTTCTATATACTGTTATTTTGGTTTCGATAGTTGTTTAGGGGACTCTTATCTGCCATTTGGAATGTTGGATGGTATCCAGATTGATACACAGTATCTAGAACGTTGGGTAGTATCCAGGTTGTTGGATTGTGTTTACATGTTTACTCACGAAGATGTCGTGAAGATTTTAATGCTGGAACTTAGGGTGCAAGTTATTATGCCTACTTAAAGCTGCTATGTCATGCAAGGTGCTGCACAAAAGGCTATGTGTTAATGATTGTGTGAAAAGTAAAATATAAATAAAAACTCAAATGACTTTAGAACGTCTAATAAAAAAGAAGCCAGTGAGGAATTCGAAGCTACTTGAAAAATTAAATACATATATGTGTATATGATTTATAAGAGAGTTTACACATGTGGATAGTATGATTTTGTTATATTTGTCTCGTCGACAGCGAGGTCATTAGGGATGAAACCATTTGCACAAACAGACAGGAAACGTGTTCGGAATCAGCAGTGTCCTGCAGTCAAGAACCATACCAGAATACGCCAGGAACGATTTCAGAAAACCATGGAAAATTAAAATCTGTATGGTCGGACAGGGAATCGAACCAGTGTCATACCACTTTGCCACCTAACACAGTGAGTGCTAATGAAGACGAAGGGTAAAGTAGGGGGAAAAGTTTGAAAAGTAAAGTGTAGATTCAGGTGTAAAACAAAGGTCTAAATTTAGGTCAAATTCTATAATTAAAAATGGGCACTAGAATTTATTTTACTTTGTACACAATATATTTTCTACAGTTCATTTGCCTCAAACAGGATGTTCGGAAATTCGTATTACAAATGTCTAGTGCTACTGGAGTGGACTGGGTAGACAATATTTTGAATTTGATGCCATGTCCGGAAACATACCGTTTCCATACTGCATCCATGTAAATGTGTAGGATGTGCCGAATAGAACGGCAGAGGCTCACCTGATGGCATGTAACATTTACACTGCTTACATCAGAGGATCACCTGATGGCATGTGACATTTACCCTGCTTACGTCAAAGGATCACATGATGGCATGTGACAGCTACCCTGCTTACGTCAGAAGGTCACCTGATGGCATGTGACGTTTACCCTGCTGTGGTATCATGCCTGTAGCCCAATTTACGTGCCTGTGTACCAATGGTCGACATGGTTCAGTACACATTTTCAGAATTCACGGACATGATGTTGGTGAATGACGCAACGGAAAGGAATGGAAGATCAGATCTTCGGTTCTGTCAAGAGCGACATCCACAACGCATGACTCCATAGCATATCCTTTTCGCCAGAATTGTGCGGCGACTTCGAGAACGAGGTGCTGTACCTTCACTGTCGAGAGGTGGGATTGTGGTGTTCCGAAGAGACGCCGCATCTCCGAATCGGGAGAGGCTGTACTGCACTAAGTTGAGCAGAACCAGTACACAAGTACGTGAACAAGTGCGCATGAGTTGGATGATTCTAACAGCGTAGTTTGGGAGGTTCTAGACGACCAACTACTACATACTTACCACCCCCTGAGAGTACAGGTGCTGCAACCAGCCGATTTTGTACCACGTGTTAGCTTCTGCAGATGGTTTCTGCACCACTGCATTAGTGAGCCCCACTTTCCACGAAGAGTTCTCTCTTCACCAATGAATGTAAATTCACGAGGGAGTGTGTTCTCAATTCTCGTAACAGCCATGTCTGGGCAGACAAAAATACGCATACGACACATTTCAAAGATTTTCAATCAATATTTGGGCAGGCATTCTACACGGTCAAGAGATCGGGCCGTACATTCTTCCAATCAGATTAACGGGTTCTGCTCACTCGTTCCTCCTACAGGAAATATTGCCCCTGTTCTTGGATGATTTGCCACTGAATGTCTGTCAAGAACTGTGGTTTCAGCACGATGGCGCACCGCCACACTTTACACATGACGTTCAGGAAAATCTTAACCGACGATTCGGGCAGAGATGGACAGGCCGAAGTAGTCCTATTGCATGGCCTCCACGATCCCCGGACTTAATGCCATTAGACTATTTCCTGTAGGGTCATATGAAAACTATTGTGAACGAGAATCCTGTCGAAACCGAGGAAGAACTGGTGGCACGAGTTAGGGCCGCTGCACAAGAGATTGACACGGAACATCTGGTGTGATGGAACGAGTGTACCGGGACGTGATTCGTCGGTACGATGTGTGCAACGATGTTTTTGCTTGTCATATCGAGCCTCTGTTGTAGTAAGCAATTTCGTATAGGATACATCCAGTGCAGAAGACAGGCAACAATTTTTTTTTCCATTGTTGATAAAAGTGTTCGTATGATAAATGAAAGTTTTTTGTTACGTTGTTACTGTTACCAAATAAATTGTATCTATTTCTGTATTGAGTCGAACGTCGTTTAATTCTGTACCTTACATCACTCCTCATTTGACATGGTGCTCTTCTGACGTCATGCTACCTATCTGGTTGCAAAACAACACCAGCACATCCGACACATTGTAAGTGCTGTAGCACGGAAGCAGTACGTTTTCGAACATGACTTCCTATCTACCCATTAAAAATATTGTCTACTCAGTAACCTCTACTAGCCCTTGAAGTTTATACTGTGAATTTCCGAACACTCTGAATATATATATATATATATATATATATATATATATATATATATATATATATATATATATGAGTGTGTGTATTGATGAAGTTATTTCTCGATTATGTAAAGCAAGTAAATGGTATAATGGCACACCTGTTAGTATGCTTTCCCACTGAATGGTGAAATGAATATCTAGATGTTTAGCGCTGGTGAGAGGTGACATTACGTGCGTATGGAGCAGCGCTGGATTATAGGGGCGAGGGAAATGGGAGATCCCGGGATAACCTACCTACCAGCAGCATTGTCCGACACACTTCCCGTATGCGAAATTCCGAGGACTGACCCCACCGGGAATCGAACCCGGATAGCCTTGGTGGGAGGCGAGTGCTCTATTTTGTACGCCAACCACGCCCCTGCACTGAATAGTGTGAGTGTGCAAGACTGAGCATATAACCAATGTGGCTGAATATTACGACCGGGTTCATTTATGAAGTATGTCTACCATGATTGGTTGATGTTATATTTTTCAAGTGCAGACCTCATTAAGCGATTAAATCTATGAAAGAGAGCAGCGTATGATCATTGCGGGCTACACTACTGAACGGACCTAGTTTCGTATCCATCCTATGCACAAAGTGCCATACTAACATATAGAGTTTCCGACGTACTTATGTGGTTTTACGCTGAGACTATTACTTTATTTGAGGATAATCTGTACCAAAGTGCGCAATAGAACTCTCGGTGGACTTCGTATCGGTCTACGCGATATATTTACTATCAATAGCTGTGCGAAAAAGCATTACCTAAGACGTGATGAAAACCCATCGGATATTAGTGTACTCAATGGTTGTGTTGCATTAAGGCCTAATACACAGTCGCACGTATGTTACGCAATACGCCCTATTCATGCGCATTATGTTACCATACTGAGATGAAGACCTTACAGGGCTGGCGGTGGTCGAATGGTGTCGACCCCCCGTAGCTTTGTTGGTTGAGCGACCGACTTAGATACGAGGGGTTCTATGCTCGATTTCCAGGTCTGACTGGGTGTAAAATGTGTGTTTATCCGTTAGAGTCATTTCAATTGTAAGAGTTAACAAAACTGTCACATCTGGGGTATTGTCTAATAATAAAACTGCAAAAAGGGGGGCTCGTTTACGATGTTGAGACCTTACCAACGAACCTAACATTAAAAAAATGGTCAGACCATTCGCATCCTATAGAGGCGAGCCGGGTTCAGTTCCTGGCAGGGTCGGTCCTCGGATTTTCGCATGTAGGAATCTTGCCGGAGGATGCCGTTTGTCGTCGGTTTTTTTATTTCGGGATCTCCTGTTTCCCCCAATATTGCATACTCACCTCATGTCACCCCTCACCAGTGCTGAAGACTTCGATGTTAAGCTCTGACTAAAATATACCTCTCTCTCTCTAATGAAGACCTCACAGAGTCAAGCAGATAGTTCGTGGCTTTAGATTCCTGCTCTTTTCCCTTATACAAGATTATTCATAAGTTAGTTTAGAGCTTTCCATAGTGACGTAGATGAAGGACACTTGGGGTCGGAAAAGTCGGAAAATGCCTCACAAATTGTTTACGAAATTGAATTCGAGGTCACACGCGCACCGCAGCCACGTGACATTATCCAAGTTAATCAGTCCTGCTCTCACAAGAGAAGTGAAGCTCAGAGCTAGCGTGTGCAAGTCGAGAACCAGCGGTCTTTGGTTCAAATCCTGCGATCGTGTCTCCTCGGTTTTTTGTCCGTGTTTTTAATCCATTGCGAAGGACAGGGTGAGGGAGTTTGAAACCTTCGAAGCATTCGTTGTGCGCATCCGAGGTGTCGTGCTACGGACTTGGCGAGAGTGGAGACAGTCAATCTGCAGCGCTTAGCTTCTGACTACATTCGCAAACGTAAACAAACTGAGACAGTGCAGCTGCTTTGGAGCGTTCGACCCGGCTCGCACGGTCGCTGGATTTCGCACGTTTCAAGTAACCTAGTTGTCTTCAGGTGGCAACACAAAGACATTAAAATGTGGTCACTGATTGTTTGTCCAAAATGAATCTGTACAGGAATGTCGAGTTTGCTGACATACATCTCTGATACGGAGCGGCAAATGACACTGGGAATGAAGCGAGGCGTGTCTACGCCGAGCGGTTTCCTCTCCGTAGGCTACCATTCCATGTAACCTTTGCCAACGTCGATCGACGACTGCGAGAAACAGGGACATTCAATGTAAGTAAAAAGTTATGTAAACTGCTTGTTAGTTGTTATTTTGCTACTGTATACCTTGCCAATGGCAAATCAGTTATAGCGAGTGAAAAGAATGCCTTTGTAAGTTTGATTTGTTGGCTGAATTTGTATTGTCAAGCCTGAACATAGGCATTTTCGAAAGGCTTGATCGTTACACCAACTTTAAACTGGAAATTCATCACTCCACATGTTTTTATTGCTTATGTTAGATTGCTTATTGCCTTGTTTTGGAACTTGTAATAATGACGTTGTTAGTAAGATTGATGTTTACATTAACATTACAGGCTAACGGCCTTGGCCTACGTGGGCGTCAGCCTGCAGACGTAGCCGCAGAAGAAGAGGCATTCATTGGCTCAAGTAGTTCAAAATCGTACAAGTACCCGTCGCGTCGCAGTTTAACTGGGCGCTTCGCAAGTCACGAGATATGGAGAGTTTGGAACCGAGCAGGCCTCCATCCGTACCACCAAACCAAAGTCCAGTCGTTAAACCAGGCGGACTATCCCTTCAGAAAACAATTCAGTAAATCTTTTCTTGAGCGATGTCAACAACAGCCTGATTTTCCATGTGTAGTATTGTTTACTGATGAAGCCAGATTTAATCAGGACGGCACGTTTAACTCTGAAAAACAACAATCATTCGTCTGACCAAAACCCCCGTGTAATTCACGAACACGGGCGTAAAGACAGGTTTAGTGTCAGTTTATGGACTGGCATTTTAGGGGGTCAAATTATTGGAATCTACATCTTACCCCAAAATTTAAATGCACATAACTATGGAGTAATTTTGAGAGAGGTACTTCCACTGCTCCTTGAAGACGTCCCGCTTGAAGTGCGAGCTAACATGTGGTATAAACACGAATGTACTCCGGCCCACACTGCAATACGTACGCGAAATTATATAAATCTAGTATTTTCAAACAAGTAGATTGGCCGTTTTGGTACAATACCCTGGCCGGCTAGATACCCGGATTTAAATCCGTTGGACTGTTATTTTTGGGGACGATTAAAAGGATTGGTCTACAGCACACCCGTTATGGATGAGGAAGACCTTATCGCCCGAATAGCTGCAGCAGTCTTGGTGGTGCAAATCAACGACAGCATTCGTACAACCGTACAGGAAGAAATTATGGAACGATGCCAAACTTGCATTCAAGCAAATGGAGCGAACTTTGAACATTTATGAAAGACCCGTTTAGCATAACACAATTATTTCTCGTGTAGAGGGCATCCTGTAACAATCTACAATGTGCGAACAAAATTACTTTTCTGTGCTGTACAGGACTGATTATCTTGGATAACGTCACGTGGCTGTGGTGCGCGTGTGACCTTGAATTTAATTTCGTAAACCATTTTTGGGGCCTTTCCCGACTTTTCCGACCAGAAGTGTCCTATATCACAGGAAGTCTCTCGATGTCATCTACGTCACTATGGAAAGCATTAAACTGACTTATGTATCAACCCGTATATGCGATGGACGAATTGTGGTCGTATGGAGCCATTGGCCGAGTACGAGTTTGCAAAGTCCAGCGTACTCTGCGCAACGTAACAATTGTCAAGTGGCTGTACAGCGCAATAGACACGGAAATGCTCATTATTGAAGCGCTTGAAAGGTCGTGCGTATGGAATGCAACGTGCAATTATTATAAGAGTCGAAAAATACGAATGAAAGCATGGAACGGCATCGCATTAAATGTGGTTTCCTATTTTAATCATGAACAGGTTTAAGTACTTTTCTGTGTGTAAAATATAGTGCATTATACATTTTTCATACTTATTTTGTTTTGTGTAGTAGTGGTGTTGGTGGTAATAGTTTGTCCATATTTGTAGGCGGCCTGCATGCTGTAGGCTAAAATGTTTAAGGAAAGTTTATATCAAGATATATAAGCAAGACTAGCAAACGCACTGTTTCTTCACGCTTCAACATTGAACAGATAACACAGTTACAAAACTCTCATACATGTGGAAGTTATTTACACACAACCGCTATAGGCCTGCTGTTTTGATATCACAGTACTTATAAAATAAAACAATACAATAGTAGCAAAGTCCTATGAAACTTAAAATATGTGGCTATGAAATTATAGTAAAAATACTACAGTATTGTTTTTTATATTTTGTGCTACATCTAACGGTTGTGTTACATTCCAAATTTGGATGAATAACTTTTAATGTAGCGACTTATTTAGGGAATCCTGAAAATCTGCTAAGGTACACTACAACCGTTAAACAAAACAGTAACAAAAGCTATCTTTAGTCGAACTGAATGTACTATTATATGTCAGAACACATATGTCATTGTCCTAAAAATTATTCACTGCAAGCATTTCCTCATAATTACTTCCGTATCTAACTTTAAAGAACTTATATAATAAGCAATACTTTGTCAATTGACACATCTAAATCAACTTTTATATTAAGAGGGTGATGAAAAAATCGTGATTTTTTAGTAAGAATTAAAAATGTGCGTTCGACATGTCGGTGGGCTCAAGTCAAACCGCAATAATTTTTTAAAGTACGTTAGATATTTTCTTCCATGGGTTCTCGTTACGTGTTATGACAGAACAAATCTTTCATCTGCTAGCAACACTTATGGTTAGAACAGAAATAAATGTAGATACACTGATACAAATCAAACTTGAGATATTAATAAGTTAGGGAACATATAACTGGGACAGAAATTACGGCGACAGAAGATGTTTTCCAAATTCGACGGTAAGAACCGAGGAGAAAAATGCGAAAAATTACTGTATTTGAGGAAGAATTATTGAAAGTACGCCAGGAAAGCCAGGAAAAAAAATATGATGATGAAGACAATGCATTTCTCGAATCACTACTGTCAACTTTACACACATTCAGTGCTGACCAAATATTGCAGTTGCGTGCAGAAGTGCTAAGTATGATAATGCACATTAAAATACAGTACAACTTACATCAAAACTTCCCAACTTAACTTCCGTCAACGCATGTGCCTCTCTTACGAATAATACGTATCTAAATTCAATACCTCTAATTATTCACACAGTTCATCGTAGGCATTTGCAGTTTGTAGACAATATGGACTACCCGCACTCAAGTGTGATACGTGAGATGAAACCCTTACATTGTTGACAACGAGAGAGTAACTCACATTTCCCAAAAGCAGACTGAGCGAAGTCCGTATCGATTGTCTCACATGATACTTGTCCAAACCACAGTTCTGCTTCACCCACTGTCTCTTAGCCGTACTGAAACCTATTAATTTGGCTGCAAAATTAAGGTGTTCGTAAGCCTACGCACGTGATACTTTACCTATGACCAGAGTAACCAAAGACTGTGTAAACTCTCAATACTTACATACATTCACGCGATCTTGCCCACATGCCTACGTGCAGCTACAAGGATTCGTCTCCATCTGCCCTCTCATTATATTCTCGGTCCTAAAACCTAATTTTCACTTAACTTATAGGTACAACAAATCTTTTTGTAGAAGATATAGGTATTGTGTTGGTACTACTAATTTGTAACGGTATGCAATTTTACCGATGAGATCATTAAAAAATGCCATGGACATACGAAAATATTTAAAAATTTGTTTTCGTCTTCACGAAAATCTGTGCATAGCGTCGTGAAAGTACCTTTCAGGCCTCTACCATGATTTATCTGATGAATCGAGAAGCTGTTATTCCTTGTTCGTTCCTCTTTTCAGCGACCGACATAGTTATGTACTGAAAACTGCCACAACTGGGCTTTACGCGTAGCGTACACCCAGCCTTGTAAATACTTAATGTCAGTCCGCCCTACGTGGGTGTGGCGTGTGGCATACGCCCGACTGCGTAACCGGTCTTACAATAGCATTTTTTGCTATACGGACTGTGATTTATTTTCGTCTATTCGCGCAGTGGATGCAATTAGAATATTTTTAAAAGCAAACACGTACTCCTTACACACTGCAGCACAGTTAACAGGTAGGCTATGAGGACCCTTATTTTATTGGGCGTCGACGTGCACACACACACGTGGTGCAGGTGTTGTGGAGAAGGAGGGTGAAGTACAAGGATTCTCATCAGCAGTATTATGGTCTCGGGTGTCTCTTCACGACCTCCTCAGAAGTGAGTGAATGTGGTAAATAAGGGGATGGGGAGAAAAGGTCATGCACAACAAGGCTGAGAACGCACGTCTTGCAGCACAGTCGTACAAAATTTCAGAATACATGAAACGAATTTGTCTCAAAATGCTATAATACCTTATGTACCCGTTATCGTGGGACTTTCTAAGCATTCCGACTATTTCCACTACAATAGTACATACTTTACTTAAGGAATGTTACAAAAATTGACATTTAGTGTTTAAAAAGCATTAAGAGGCATACATTAAAAATGCATGTGCTGTTGCACTGTAATGAGAAGCAGTCGTAATTGAATAGCTTAAAGAGAATAAACACAATGATTTCTTAGGTGTTTACATTAAGTTTAGTACACATTTTAATATATTATTTATTTATAAATGCATGTTTGTATCAAACGCGGGTGATAGAATAAAAATAAACTATTATGAACGATTAAAATTTATTATTACAGCAGACTCTCCACGCCATTTTGCAAGAATTAAAATAAGACTAACATGCAAAAGAAAATACAGTTTATGAAATTAAACTTTATGTATAGAAAATAGTTTAAATTGATTTGTAATGACTTAACTAAATCAATATCACAGATGCCTGAGTAGGGTATATGAATCGAGAAAGCAGCAATCTAAAGGAAACTTCTCGATTCATATCAGCATTACGGTAGGATACTATATAACTTTAGTACAGATTATTGTGGTAGATAACGACCGTTAATAATGATAAGGTAGACTTTGAATAGTTGTATATACAAAATATTTTACTATATAATATCAACCAATATGTTATATGTCTGAGAGTGATGCGAGATGTAATAAATAATGTATGTTTGCGTGGGACGTGGGAGGTAATACATTTTATATGTCTGAGTAGGACAAGAGTCGTAATATATTTTATATGTCTGAGTGAGATGAGATAAGTAATATTTGTAAAATGTCTGAGTGAAACGAGGAAGGTAATATATTTTATATAATTGAGTGAGACGAGAGTGTTAATATATGTTATATGTCTGGGTGAGACTAGAAATGTAATATCTGAGTGGAACGAGAGAGGTAACATATGTTATATGTCTGAGTGAGACAAGAAAGGTAATATCTGAGTGGGACGAAAGAGGTATTGTACGTTATATGTCTGAACGGGAAGAGAAAGTTAATATATGTTATACGTCTGAGTGGGTCGAGAGAGGTAAAATAAATTGGACAGTTGCATAGTTATCTAATAATTATATATATAGTAACAAACAGTGTTAAAAGGAGAAGTGGTTCTTGTTTAATGAAACGGGCAGTGGTTAGGTAAGTAATCCAGACTAAATCCTAATTGATAAAAAAAATTTCATTTCTTTTAATAAAACATAATCCCACATAATATATAATCAAAATATTGTAATCAATACTGAAGGTGTGTGAGTGGGTATGAGAGAGGTGAAGGAATATTTGAAACCTACAAATGTTCGCTATAAATATAACCAATTTGTAGTTTATAATATATATATATATATTTTATATATTTATATATAAAGAATAATTTTCAAATATATTAAAAATTCGAAGACGATTAATTTAAAGTAATAAAATAATAGCATTTATAATCTTATTGGTTTTAAAACTGATTCTCTGTAAGAGCCTCTTCAGTAAGGTGACTCGTAATGATAGGAGTCTTCGAGGCAGGTTGAGGATCAGGCATGACTCCTGTGATTTTTATGACTTTGGATCACTGGGGAGGAGAGAAGGGACATTTTGAGGGAAAATAGTTAAATTTGAAGAAAATTATTGAATCAGTAGTTCTTGAAAAAAAAGGGGAAATCATAACCAAAATTTGATGTCCGAAGATTGCCGAGCGCACCCGAGCTTGCCCGAGACGCTGCCTCCACGCCTCTCCCATGTGCAGAAGGAAGAAAATCCTACTAGTGACGTGCGCTGTAATTGTTTTTGTAATTTTACTGCGTGACAGCACAATCTCCACGTAAGTCAGTAGCGGATTTAGGTATTGATCTTAGCGCGTAGGGGGGAGAAGGTTGGCTAATGTTGCGCTATTAACTTCGGTGATAAACTATTCTGAACCAATTTAACTAATCATTTTAAATGAATTGTATTTGCTGGGCGTTTTTGTGCGTTGTTATCAGAAAAAAAATTTATTCTTTATTTAAGGAGAAGGTTTCGGAAAAAATTAAATTTAAGGATAGATTATAAGTTTTGGGATGTCGTAAATAATAAACATTTAATTAAATGGTTTTACTCAACAAAGTCGTTAAAATATAATAACCACAATGGCTGCCTTGTTCACAAAGCACATCACAATAAAAATTATATTAAAAGGTTTATGTAACTTAATTGGAAGCCTACTTCAGTGTTTATTTTGTGAATATTCTTCATGCTACCTACTGCACAGTATTATTACAAGAGTACTGTAACTAAAATAGCTATAAATCACAAAAAAAAAAGTTTTATTTGAACGTACCTAGGTAGCATATTATTGTGCAAATAATGCAATAGACCGTTCGGGATGTAGGTAAAATTATATTTTCAGAAAGTTCGTATATTTCCGCGCGTAACGGTTAACGACGGAAGATGTCTAACATCTCTGGACACGTATCTCGATATTAGCGTGTGTAATGTAAATTGTGCAGTCCGTACGAACGTATATCGTCTGATAAACTAGATAAACTATTATTTTACTAAAATAAAATAAAACATAACTTAATCAAATTACTATACAGCAGTGCTAAAATTGCAAACAGTAGTCATTACTCGAGTCAGGAAAGCATGGTACAGGTATCAGTTGCCTTCACTACTACGAGGAAGACGAGGTACTGTCGTCATAACGTTTATCATATATCAAGAAACACGGAAAAATCAAAAATGAGCGAACAAATTATTGACAGCTTTTACAGCCGAGTATTTATTTTCATTTTTTGTTAAAAGGTTCATATCCATCCATACATCCTCCCTTTCCTAAAATAATACTTTGAGCCTACATAGCAGAGCAAACCAGACAAAGATATCAGCATGTTGCAAGAATTTCCTGACATGCTTCCTGTGTAAAGAGTATATTATTTTGTACATTTAGCAAGTTCTAATTTCCCGTAAGTGACGTATATTTGGAACGCATATTGTAAAACGGGGTGATTAGAAACACAGGGGTGAACACTAGTCAAATTGTAAATTCATAGCGGACACATTATGCTTTAAAAAATTATAATTACTATAAAGCTTCTGTTTGTAAACTTTTTTAACTTGCCTTTCTAGAAACTGAATTTTTCGAACAGAATTAACATAAGAAATTTTGCTTTAAAAATTAGTTTCTATTCACCCCAGTGTTTCTAATCACCCCGTTTTACGGTATTTAACAGTGGGTATTGTTTTTAAATACATTAACCTCTAGATGACTATCGTTCTTTCCTTTCAGAAATTACCTACAACGCTTCTGATATTTCTTTCAGATGCGGTTTAAATTCTTACAGTGCATAGTGACATATTTACCCAACAAGTCTCACACATTTAAGTTATCTGACCTTGAAGTGTTGATTGCAGAACAGTATTTCGTTTTGAAGTTGTAGTAAAAATTAAATTACTGGGCTCATTACTGTTTTTACGAGTTAGCGGAACATAAAGTCACATTTTATGATCGAACTCAGAAACTAAGCACTTTCATTTAAAGCTCCGAGACAGAATGTTGACACAAACACTGGTTAAGGACGCCCAAATATGTGCTCGTACAAAAGTGGGTGTTGTGTGCCACGCATACATGCACACGTGCATACGGAGATTAGTTTCCATATATTTGATTATAAAACGTTGTGTTAATGTTTTGTATACTGCCCCATGAAATTCACTGAAACACAATCGCGTACAGGTTCTTAAAGAAGAAATATTTGCTTCTTCGCTCTCATAAAATCCACCACTGGAAGGTTTGTGTATTTCGCTCCAAAAATTTCCGTGCTTTGAAACACTCACTTAACGGTAAAAATGTAATAAGTACGGGATATGTAAACTGGTAAGGCCTCAATAGGTGCAATTTAACACGTTCTTACGTAAAACTGCACTTCTTCAAGGAAATGAAAGCCATTTAAATTAGGCCCTATATTATTTTCGTGAGTGTGGCAAGTATGTGGTCACAATGTATTTTAAATTCACTACCAAACGTTAAATTACTGTTAAGTTTGTAATATTTTATATGTTTCTGCTAAGGTTTTCAACTTTTCCCTTTGTGCTGTTAAATTTTTTTTTATTTCAAGCCATGACAATTTCCTTCCTCCTAAAGTATCCGAATCAACAACATTTGCACAAGTAGCTTAGCACTTAAGAGCCCGCGTAACTTATTACGATGAATTTTTCTTAATTCCTTCCTCATTAAAAATTTTGCAAGATTTTATTTTAAAAAAATTTAATAAGGACGTAGCTTACTGCATTACCTTGCATTACGTACACTGTATTAGAAAAATTTTATCGTAACCATGAAACAATGAAACCAAATAAAATTTTGAGATAAAAATAATCTCTCACAAAATTATAAACGGGAAATAACTCTCAGTAACGATTTCATATAGGAATGCTCTCCTAATAGTAAAATGTAATGCTTCTATAAGGAAACATTGGCGATTGTTTGTCTCATATATCATTTACTAAACAAAGTATTATTGTTAACAGAAGAGGAGATGCAGCCACTTAAGCCACAAGATCACAAGCGGTTGATTGATGTAGGTTTTCGTAACCGATGGTTTGATTAGCGATTGACAACTCGGGCGTTAAAATACGTTTTTTTTCTTTCTGGCTTAAGAAATAATAACTAAGCGCACGGTCAACCAATAAACAAAATAGTTAAAATTTATGTTTTTAAAATTGTATAACATTGGTAAATATTAAAATTAAACTAAAATGTAGCAGTCCGTGAAGTACGTCTTTGTAGTTGTTCGACGAACTTGTCGGGGAGGTAGTTCTCGAAATGTGAGAAAATATTCTTATTTATTATTTTATTACTATCTTAAGAAACGGAGGACGTACGAGAATTAACCCCAGTAAATTAAAACACTAAAATATGAACTGTCAATGTATAGGTACAATTTAATATAATCGGACCCGTGGTTCTCTACGACAGAAACGTATGTATGCTGTGCTACTCTCTAAACTAGAGGACCTTCACAAGTCAATATTAACATAATTTTAGTTTAGATTATGAAGTTGTCAGAAAATTTAAATCGCTTAATATAAGTTAAGTATCTCTCAAATTGCTACAATAATTATTTCTTAATGCATGATGCGTTATCAATAAAAATAAACATACGACAATAAACTTGCAAATATTTAATCCTTGATAATGAACTTTCAAAAGTAAGATTTTGTTAGAATGTTTCATACGGCTGCCAAGAATAACAATGCATCAGACCTTTTCAATTGGCCGTCATTGTGCAAGTTAGCGTTAAACATGCAAAATTCACTTGCAAGTCACGTGAACTGCCTAAGTTCTTTTTGTAGGCCTATTTCGAGATTCGCAAATTTCTGTGAAAGAGTTGAAAAGTTTTAGGGTATACGTAGATACACACATAGATAAACACACAGAGATACATACACACATGCACATCTGTAGACACACAGTCAGAAAAGTTAACTATTTTCCGTTCTGAAAGTAGGCTAAAAATAAATTACGAACACAAGAATAAGTAAATTCTCACTCGTAAGAAAAAAAATTTAAATCACACAAACTTTATTAATTAAGAGGCAAAATTGGCTGCTTTGAAAGTTTTTCGACCACTTAGCTTCACCACAACCATATAGTTATTTTGATTTTATTTTAACCAACAATTAGTATTGTGTGGTAATGTAAGTGTTTAGTAAATTTACAACCTAATATGATGATTTATTTTAAATTCATGATTGTGCTCTACATTTCTTGAACAAAACGTGTGGTTAAAAATAAGTAAGCAGATTCATGTTAAAATTACTTTTAAAAGTAAAATAGAGAGAATGTAACATATTTGATCTGATTGGTTTACTATGTAGATGAACATTGTAAACATAAGTATTTTAGAGAAAAGCGTACTTTGACGTTCTGAAAACGTTCGATTTTGTGTTATCGAAAATTTCTAACTTTATGTGAACAGATTAAAGAATATTTCCAAGCATTCTGTTCTAGTTAACTAGGCTATTTCTTTGTCAAATGAACCCAATACAAATATACTAAATTTGGCCAAACTCACCGCATATGGTCATAGTCACGTCGGTTTACGGTAGTAAAATTTTGAACCTTAAGGCTTACAATTTTGGGAACAATTACATGATTTAGATATTTTCCTGACATATAATACGCTAACAGTAATGGTCTCAAATTAACACCGCAAATTGCTACAATGAAATAAAAAAATTTGTATAACATGTATATATAGTGTACGTAATAAATAAAAAGTAATTACATCAATATGATCAAAATTAACTCGAATCTTTCGCTAGATATATGTGAAGTTTTGAGCAATATTTCTCAATATTTATGTATAAAATAACAACCGTGAAAAAAAAAACTAAAATTTTGTAATATCAATTTATGATTAGTAGAAATATTTTAACGCAATTTGTTAATGTAAATATATACTTATTAAGTCACTGTAAATCTGCTTCTAAAACTAGTATTTTTACAATTATATTATTGTTATGTACCAAAACATTCTCGTGGGTAAATTTTGTTTAGTTAGGATAAGCATTACTTAATTTTATCGTACTAAAACTTATATTTTTTTAATATAACTAAATTAACCTACTTGTAAATATAACTGCATATTTATATTTTCAACAAAGACATGTATCCACTTTGAGATTCTCAGTAATATTTGTATTAAATTACATTTATTTAATATTTATTTGTTTCCGCAGTCAAATACACAGAAGTGTAAAGCTGCAAAATATTTGATAGCATATATTTACAACATTTATTCAGTACAACGCCGGAACTGTCAGAAAACTGAACACAGTCACTTGTGTTATTTAAGGTTTTACAGCGTGTATACTCGTTTTACGTCGATATGAATTAATTTCGTCTTATATAAGAATTCATTTACCTAAGTGTTTAATATTTACACTGAACCATACATTGTAAGGCACGGTAAGTCTGTGGTTAAATATTTAGTTGCAAAAATTAGCGTGGCAGTGATGACATAAAGTCTATTAATTATCTGGCAGCTACAATTATTATATCACCATATGTCTGTCGCTGGAAGTTGGAAGCGATCGGCAGGTTTGAGTATGTATTATGTCTAGTGTAACGAGAAATTCGTAGTCACTCACAAAACGTTTTTACAAAAAATAATTTTTAATGATACGTCAACTTCTTCAGCCGGGACGAAGAAGATATTGATGACATCGCCATACTACAGCAAGGACTTCAGCTAGATGATTTATCATTGTGTAAATGTGTGAGTGTTCACATGATGCATAAATCCCAAAGGCCCTTCCAATCACAAATTTTTATATTGATATAGGCCCTAAATGTATTAAAGAGTTAATGGCGTTAGTTATAATTAACAAAAAAAATGTTTTAAAATTACTCATCCAAAGGAAACAACAAAAACAATACAGGGAACTGCACAATAGTTGTAATAGGCATAAGGTATAAATACGTATGTTAAGCTTTCAATGAGAATTCATAAAATCGTAGTGTCAAAAACATGTAGCTATAAAACACAGAGAAATCAACAATTTGAAATTAGTATCTCAGTTGTTCCTTAGATTCGAAAAATATACATAACATTTGTGACTGAAGCTGGAAAATATGTTGCAACGTTGTTTTTATATTAAGTGAAAGCAGTTTTGCAAATGCTACAATACCCGTCGTGATGAAGTTGAATGTCAACAGAACAGTTAAATAGTTGTGTAAGTATTACAAGGAATTCATTTCTCCTTTTACAAACATTTGTGTAAGTACGATGATTTTCTTCGTATAATAATCTGTTTTAAAATTTACAATGATATTCTTCGTAAAAAAAATCACGAATTTGTTTAGTCCACCAAATTCACGGTTTTGTCATGAGTTATAAAAATTATATAAAACGTATAATCTTGAATGCAGGGGCTGCGGTAGCCGAATGGTCAGACCATTCGACTTCTGCCAAGGCGATTCCGGCGATGCTCCATGCCCACATCAAGCCACCCCTCTCCAGCGCTAAAAACTTCGATGTTGAGCGCTGACCAAAATATCACACTCACTCTGGAACACATTTTGCTAGAATATAGTAAATAATATTAATAACATACTATATCATTAAGATCGTTAATTACAATTAAAACAGAAAGTGTTGTGCACAAGTGCTCACAGGATGGTACTTGCAGATAGAAACACACACACACACATAGGACGAACACATTTCTCCGCGGTCACGTTTCGTAGACTACATCTGCTTCATCAGGTGAGCGGAGGCACACTGAAGTCTATTGTCCAGCGGTGGTTGGTAATCAGTACACCTAGCGGCCAGAGGGCGAACTAAGGTGCGGCGGGAAATTTGAAATGAGGGTTTGTTATCTGAGGTTAAGGCCAGGTGGCTGTCTGGATTTTGTAATGTATTGATGTGCCAGTTCCCAGAGTCTTAATTCTGCTTTGTTTTTGTTATTCAACTGTGGTAGGGCCCTCACCACTCTGGTTGTATAACAGGAATCAAAGTTGGAGTTATGAAGTGCTGCATGTGCAGCAACTGGCTTCTCATGTGGATCAACATCCGCTCCAGCTATGGCTTTTTTGGTGTCAGCTCTGTGGCCATTCATCCTCTGTCTGAGAGTGTTGGTGGTTAGGCCGATATACTCTGCATTGCAGTGAGTGCACTGTAGCTGGTAGATGAGGTTTTCAGTTGCACAGTTGTAGCTTCCTGGTATGGAGTAGGTTTGATTAGTCTGTCTGCTATTGAATGATGTGGAAG